>RJWJ010030245.1:0-20051 GCA_004363605.1 Indri indri | reverse complement strand
AACCCCAGGAATAATCTTCACTTTGATCTGAAGAATCAAATTCAATAACTGTTGATGAACACCCTTAGTAAGGCAAAACTCACCCCAGAAACATTGTTTAATGAATCTTCATCATAAAAATGAATACTGCCAATTCATTTCCCAAGTAAGTAATGTGCCTCAGTGTACAACAGTGCTATTTTACAAGGCTCCGGATCCTAACCTGAGTGATTCAAACTGAAACGCATTTGGCCCCCTCCCAGCAAGATGCAGTTTGCTATAAAGTTATTTTGAAGAGGAAATAGGAACAAGCCAGATAAAACCTACAGAGAGTAATTTGTCAGCAAATACAAGGCATTAGTCATCCCAGCTTCATGAGCATATCACTTTAGGCCGTTCCTCTTTGGGGCTTCATTACCCCGAGGTTTCTCTCTCCTGCCCACCACTTTTAAACAAACAGAATAGTATGACCTGTACCTCGAGTATGAGGACATTAAATGATCTCTTTTTCTGACCCAAACAAGCTGACTGTGCAGACTCTGCAGTCATACTAGTGACTTTGACATCTGGCTGAATAAAATGACAGTGAAATGTCTACTTAGGGAACCTCAAAAAACAGACTCCTCTCTCTTCGACATTTAAATTTCAGCGCACTTTGGAAAGGAAACCTGTGTTCTCTTTTCAAGCATCTTTGCATTTATTTTCAGCTGCCAAGGAAATTTTTAATTGTGAAGATCCATTATAGTCTTGGATAAGTAGAAAGCATATGTGCATCATGCTCCATCTCAAAGGGACAACATAAAAGTTTAAAAAGATATAAAGTAGTTAATTTTCAGCAAAACCCACTGCAGAGCCATGCAACTAATATACATGACATCCCTATCAAATGTGTCAATCCTCTGTAAAAAAGGACTGGTTTTGTGTAGACTGAGCCCATGTTTCAAAAATAGTATGAGTTTTTCACTCTAGTATAGTGGTTTTGTATTAAGAAAATGATCGATTCTTTGACAAGAAAAAGAGTCCCAGTGATTATGTGAACAAATTTCCAGTTAACCTAATACCCCCATAAAGACAAAGCCTCCAAATAATTTTTAAGATCTTTTTTCATACTCTACATGTTTGATTTGTACAATGTTCAACAAATGAAAATATGAGCTACACAAACTGTGTCAGGAATGAACCCTATTTTTAATAATAAATCCTATTTTTAATAAAAGGATATATGTTATGTTTGGGAATTTCTTAATGAAAATAATTCAAGGCCGAGTGCCACTTTTATATGAACTTGCTACCTCGTGGCAGCATGCACAGTGGAAAGAAAAGAGAGAAATAGCACAGGCTGACAGACCTGGGCTTCAAAGTCCAGCACTTTCATGAACTGGCTGTGTGAACTTTGGAAAGTCACTTTACCTCGTCAAACCTCAGCCTTCAACTCTGTAATATGGACATAATATCTACCTTGCAAAGTTGCCATGAGGATACAACAAGAAAATAAGTATTTCACACATAACATAGCACATGACACTACTGCAAGCCACCAATCCCTATTAGGCCACTCATAACAGGCACCCAGCCAATATCTTTGTCTTCATTTACAAAAGAAATTACATTTTATTCGGCATTCCATCATAGCAAACTTTGTTCTCTTTTAATTTAATGATTAGGGATAGTATAGCATCACAGTTAAGAGCTCCAGTGAAAGGATGATGAGACTTGAGTTTGAATCCTAACTTTCCTGCACACTGGTCACTGGATTTGGACCAAACTGCTTAACCTTTCAAACTCAGTCTTCTTGTCATTAAAATAGGGATGATAAAGTACTTCCTTCCATGGGTCCTTGTGAGGTTTAAAAAGACATTCATGTAAATTGCTTAACAAAGTGCTTGACATGCGTTAGCAATTACTGTTATTACTTAGCAAAATTCTTATAGGAATGTTTCTTCTGAATTCCTTTATTATAAATCTTGTAAATCTCCATCACGTTACACGAAAGCAACATCAAGACAAACATCTGTAGCCACCTGCTTTCTGCCTCCTGCATCCAACGTTCCCAGCCAAACGAGCTGGCCCTGCCTGTTATTCAGTTATAACTGTAACAAGAATAATCTCAGCGAACTAACTGTAGAATACCTGTGCACTCTCAGTCATGCCAGCAATCTAAAGAGGATATCTTACTTTGGTGGACGTGCACAAGCCACATCTGAGTGGGTAACTCGCCACACCAGGCGAGATTTGCAGTCAGCCCTCTCAGTAAGACCATCAGATTCCAGGTCTATCCCTGGTGAGAATCCCAATATAATGAAAATGCTGAAATAAGCATCATTAAGAAATGCCCCTTTGCATCAAATCAGCATTTTGCACAAATTAGTAATCAACTAAAATACATTTTGATGAGCCATGTAAATAATAAGTTCATAGGAAAGCTGGACATGACAGAAAAGAATTCAACAGAATCATCATTCTTCCAGGGGAGTGGCTCTACCTTGTTACTTCTCTGAAAAACAATCTAGGACTGTTTTGGGAACTCAGCATAATTCAGACATTCAGGCATGAGAATGGGAATGAGGATGAGGGCGACATAAGAGACCTGACAAATTTGCACAAATGTGAGGCCAAAATGCTGAAGTAGCTCTTTACGGAAAGAAAAGGACTCACTCAGGAGATCCGGGTTCTCTCATCATGCCTCCACTGGATAAGTCTGATGCTTATTTTATCTCGTCTGCCCCGAGTTATCACCCCTTGTCCTGACACTCTGCAGGACATTTTTAGATGCTGAAATGGAATGTGTAAAATGTAGGCAGAGAGTTTAAAAAAAATGGATTCTCATAAAAGGTCAAGATGTGTGAGATCTCACACCTCCTCTCTTTCAATACTTGCTCTTCCCCTTCTCTCTGCAGTAAATTTTCCTTTCGCCTCCTCTCTCATTAGCATCTGTACCTGAATTCCAACTTAAGAGAGAGGCCATGGCAGAAATGGATTACAGAAGTCAGGCACAGATCATACCTTGTCATCTCTCCCGGTCTCCCGAGCTGCTTCAAGCTCTCTGCACTCTGATCTGTCAGGCACATGCCCTAACCTGCCAATGGCCGTGACTGTGTCATGTCTCTGCTCAAAAACAGGAAACAGCTCCCCACTGCCCTCCCACTACCAGCCACAGTAGCTATTACAGAGCACATACTAGGTGCTGGGTACTGCACAAGGACCTCTCCTTCCTTATTCCCAATGCCTACAATGACCCTGGAAGTAGTGTGTTATTATGTTTGTGTTATTATGGTTATTATGATATTGTGTTATTATGGTTATTATCCCCAATATTATTCAAACTCTGTATTTGGTCATATCTGCATTTTTGGCCTTTTTTTTCAGCACCATTCCTTGAACCTCAACCAAATGAGCTTCTCATTCTTTTCTGTTCAAGCCTTGTAGTTCTTCTCCTTTGGTCTCTTGCTGCTTGGTGGCTTTCTTTCCAGTAGAGAAGCTCCCAAATGTACTCCCTTTTCAAAGCTGATCTCAAATATGCCTCCTCCATGAGGACTTCTCAAACCTCTTAGCCAAAAATAAACCTTTTCTCTCAATTATTTCAGATCTTTTTTGTACCACCTTTATGGGACTTACATTGAATTATTTGCATCTCTTTTTCCTCTGCTAGACTGCCCATTTTTCAAGACATTGAATATTATGCTGGGTGCACAATACACATCTGCTCCAGGAATGCCTTGTGGATGAATACCAACTTTGAGAAGAAAACCTAATCTCTATTTTCAGTGTCTTATACATTCTGTTTCTCTCACAGATTAGTTTTTTTGGTCTTTTTCCTAATGTACCTTTCTCACTCATGCATAAAAACCAATATCAAAGTAAGCATCCTACAGTATTATATTATTTTTCAATCTACATCTAATGGTGGCTATTTAATCAGGGCACTGGTTGGTTGTAGGGTAAGTAGACCTTAACGAGAAATTAAGAGAGGAATCTGAACAGGAAATTTCCTATGCCTACTCTGTTAACTAATCCAAGTAATGAGATTATCTACATTTTCATTTAGACAAGTTTGAAGATTAGGAATAAGTATTTAAATTTCATATTTTTCCACTATCACACTGCACAACACTGAAGAAGGCATATCATAAAATTTGATGAAGGTATTTTTAGCTTGTTCATAGGTCTCCATGGAAATTTAATGGAAATTAATGACCCTAAAACCTTACATCTGTTTTGATTTGTTTCTGATTTTAGTAAACTGTTTTTCACAACCTGAGATGAACTCATTTATACCCAGGTTTATAGGTATATGGAACAACTACTAAGCTATTTCTATCAGCAGGGATGATAAAAACTGTTCAACCTTTCATAATGTGGTAATTATTATTCAGCAAATAATTAAAACATGGTGTCTTCCCTAAAGTCAGCAAACAGGCAGGACAAGAAAAGAATGTGTAAACACTCAGGTGAGGGAAGATGAATACATAATCAAGAAGTTAGAATAACTAAATCAATTCTGAATATCTTTAATAAAGGTCTAAACTGGCTCTGGAGAACATGCACATTTGAAAGGGAAATGAAACTCCAGAGGAGAAAGGTAGATGATAAATAATGAGTGACTGAAACAAAATAGGCAAATTTGAGAAAAAGACTGAGGAGTTACAAGATGAACCCAGATGGGAATAAGCATGAAACACAAAAGACAATGAAAACCCATGGTGGCTTAATTTTTTTTAACCATAAAAATAACTGTAGCCAAGACATTTTGAAGTGGTAAGAGCAGCTGCTAGAAATAAAAGGGTAAGCAAGCACAGAGGAGAGCCAGTTCAAGGGCTATTGGCAGAGGTTCTCCTAAGGACAAGGCACCATGCTAAGAGCTGCTGAGCTGACCCTGCCCTCCAGAAGAAGCCCAATGAGTTAACAAAAACAAAGTTAACACTGTACCGAAAAACCATGGTACATGGCAGACTGAGATGAGTGTCAGAAGAGAAGCACTCAGAGATGCTAAGGAGAAGGAGAAAGCTCCCTAGTGAATGAGGAGACTCAGAATGGGCACACTTGAGCATCATGTTTCTCCTTCATGGAGAGGAGAAAGTTAAACAAGTATACAAAAAAGCCTTGTATGGATAAATAAATAGACTTTCTCATTTTTATGGACTTAGGCTAGGAAGAAATAATTTGGAAATAAAAAAGGACAAGAACAAGTTCTAGCAGCATTGGATGTTAACTATACAGACAGATAGCCTCCATTTTAAATACTGATGAATAGCATCAACAAATAGAAGATGTTCTAGGTAGCCTTTGAATGGAGAAAGTATTTTTGATGTATCCACCTAACTGAGCTTTTAGGGTAAATTTCATTTCTCAATAAGTTTGAAAATAATGCTTGAGAAACAACTCAGCCCCTGGTATATTTCTTTCCAGTTTGATTATGCATCAACCGACTTCCTCTCCCCGCCATTTTTTTTTTTTTTTTTTTTTTTTTTTTTGGAGACAGGGTCTCGCTCTGTCTCCTGGGCTAGAGTGCAGTGGCGTCATCGTAGCTCACTGCAACCTCAAACTCCTGGACTCAAGCAATTCTCCCACCGCCACCTTGCAAAGTACCAGGATTACAGGCATGATCCACTGTGCTTGCCCTTTTTCCCCTTTTTTTGACAGAAGTATAGGAAACACCTTTTATCCAACCAGACTGCAAAATAGGACTCAACAAAATGGAGTGAATTCAAGTAAGCATCAGTAAAAGAATGTGGTGAAAAATACATCACAAAGCCCTTCCCTTAAGGAGCTTACAGTTGCAATTCAGGGGTTAGTTACAAAGGCCCTTCTCAGATTCACTAATATAACATGTGAGCACTACTATAATCTCTTAGAGCAGCAGTCAGCAAACAATAACTGGTAGGTTAAATCCAGCCTGCTGCCTGTTGTTTTTGTACAGCCCACAAGCTAAGAATGACTTTCACATTTTCAAATGGTTGAAAAATTTTTTTAATATTTTGTGATGTGAAAATTACATGAAATTCCAATTTCAGTGTACATAAATAAAATTGTATTTGAACATAGCCACACCTACTCATTTACATATTGTCTATGGTTTTTTTGGCACTATACTAACAGAGTTGAATAGTTACAACAGAGACCTTTTGGCCTTGCAAAGCCAGCCTAAATATTTCCTACCTAACTTGAGCATGCCATGGTTGCTCAACACAAATGTTTAACATGAATTCCTTCTGCTATTTTTCAAAGGATGAGACAAGGAAGGTGTATATTCTCATCATTATGGAATAGGCTCTGGAGTCAGAAAGACAGGGTTCCAGTCCTGGCCCCTCAGTCACCAGCTATGTGATTTGTCAAGTGACTTAACCTGTTAGCCTCAGTTTCCTCACCTACCCAGGAAAGTACTATCAATCCACACCAACCAATCCGTAGCCTACATCTACCAGAAGCTGGAAAGGCTGGTGAGTTCCTGGCCTTGTATTGTTAGCTCACATGCAAGCCTTCCTTCTTTCACATGTGTGTTTCTGAGATGTTTATATTTACATAACACAAAAAAGATTGGTCATACACAAAAGACAACTAAATCCTGAACCACAAACCAATGGTTTTGTTGGAATCAGTCATTCTTAATGCCTTTTAAAATCACAGCTCTGGAGGAGAAAAGAGACGTTAGGTAAAAACCAAGGAAATCTAAATGAAGTATGAACTTTGGTTAATAATAAAAATAAAATAAAATTACAGATCTCTTTGAGTATAAACACTCATCCATCTATTCATTCAACAATTAATAGAGCTGTTACAATGTGCCAGGCACATCCCAGACAATAGGAATAGGGCATTGAACAACTGAACAACATTTTGTGGGAGAAACAGAAAACAAACACAAATGTGCATCCTTATACACATTCATACATACGTGGTAAATTGACAACAAATAGATAAACATGAAAAATACTAGAGTAGGAAGTGCTTTCTGAAGAAGTGAGAATTAAGCTGAGACCTGAATAACAATAAGAGACAGGCATGCCTGGGTGTAGGGAAGAGCTTCCCAGGCAGAGGCAAAGCGAAATGCAGAGGCCCTTCAGGGAGAAGGTTCTCAGTAAGTTCAGGAAAAAGAAATAAGGACAGCGTGGGCTGGAGCACTGCAGGCAAGGCAGAACCCCCTAGGACAGGGCAAGGAAATTTTGATATTATTATAAGTCACCATTAAGTTTAATGTGATTTGTTATATAGAGACAAAAAGGGGCAGTCAGGACACTAGGAACTAAATAGAATTGTTCATGCAAGAACAATCATGGTGCCTTGGACTAGGGTGGCCATAATAGATATAGAGAAATATGGGATCATTTTGAACGTGAAATGAAGAAAATGAGCTTGCCAAAGGATGTGGAGTGGTGAGGGCATGCAAGGAATCAAATGCAGCTAGTAGGTTTCTGGTTTGAGCCACTGAGTGGTGCCATACTCTCAGGTCAGCAATTTCCGGGGAAAGTGGATATGGGGAAGAAATCCAGAGTCTGATTTTGATCACATTATGTTTTGGATGCCAATCAGACATCCTAGTGGTGACACCAAATAGGTATTTGGATATGATCACCTGAAGTCTAGTAGAGAAGTCATGGCTACAGCTACAGATTAGGAAGTCATTTGTGTTAACTTAGACTTGAAGTCCATGTGACCGGGTAAAATCACCTAAATATGCAGGAAGAAAAGACATGCACAGAAAGGAGTCCTGGGGCCCTCCAACACTGAAAGGCCCAGCAGAGGACTAAGACCACATCCAAGAGAAAGAACAGCCAGAGAAGTAGACAAGGGGAGGGGGATGTCATAAACCCCAAGAGATACAGTGTCACAAGGAGAGAATGATCATCCCTGCCAAATGCTGTGAGTGGTTGAGTAGGAGAGTAGTGCCTGCTGGGATCACCATGCAGCTGTCGCAGTGAAAGAGAACTGAAGAACCACTGGAGCAGGATGAGACAAGAACAGGAAGTGAGGAAGTAGTGAAAACAGTAACTGCAAACATCCCTGACAAAGCTAAGGATCTTCTTCCCAAAAAATAGTGCACACTAACACCTGTAACATCAAATGTTAGGGAGGATTACATCACAAACAGACTCCTCTAAAGCCATGACCTCCATAAGCTTCAAGCCACCCCATTAAAAACCCTTGGTCCACAGTAAAACATATTGCCAAGGCTCACTTCTTTCACCCAACTGAGTCAGTCTTAGATTAAAGCCAAAAATCATGAGGCAACAATTCTAATTTTTTATAATATGAGGTCTCCTGTCTTGTCCATAAAGTTCTTTTCCTTTAGAATGTGTCTTTTTTCCATAAAATGGAATCACCCGGATTCAGAAACCATAGACTATTACAGAGCCGTGTCAGACTGACTCCAGCTGTGTCACTTAGAGGCGCGGTGTGACTGAGGCCACCATGCAAGAGCCAAGGTCCCTGAGAGACCATCTCTATTCAGCGGCTCCAGTACCTTATCCTGTTATCTATCTAACTTACTTTGCCTTCCATCTTGTGTTGGGGAGACTATGATGAACATAAGGTGTTTTACCAAGAAAAAAGTTAAGATGTTTTTATTCTTCAGAACTCTTCCAGGAGAGACTGAGATGCCATGCTAATTAAAGAAGGAACCAGAATACATACCATCAGACCCCACAGAGTCAGGATTTGATAAAGACAAAGAAGTATTCAAGGAACTAATTTTTCACACCTCCAGGTTGCTCCTAAATCCCATGCCCTTTTGTATAAGAGAAAGATACCAGACCATGTAGGGCAAATTTACTGCAATTTTTTAAAGCAGTGGTAAGACAAGAAACAGATTCACAGAACTTTTCAGGATCATGCTTTGCTGCTCATTTAAGCACCTAAGCAGAACTTAGAACTTCAATAGCAAAAGAATAAGACAAAAGCAGAATCTGAACTTGAAATAAGTCATTCCTCTTTCCTGATTTCTTCTAGCACTCACCTACTAGCCCCTTTCAGGGGGCCGGTACCAGGGCCAGAGCCAAGAGCCAGATGAGGGACAAGGTGCCTACACTCATGCGACTCATAATGTAGCAGCTGGAAGAAGACAACAAACAAGTAAAAGCAAAGAAATAAACAAGAAATTTTCAACTGAGGATTGTTGCTTTCAAAAGAAAAATTAAACAAGGGTCAGGAACAGAAAGGCTTTTTTAAATTGGGTGGTCATGAGAGGACTCTTTCAGAAGTAATATGGTAACATAGGAGCTGAGACCTCGTTGACAAGGAGGAAGCCGTGGAAAGATCTGAGCAAGAGTGTTCAATTTACATTTTTAAAATCACATTTCCAATACACAGCTTAAAACCACTGGAAAATAACCTAGGCTCTGCAGTTTAGCAGCAATATTTCTAATAGCAGGAAAATAAATATGAACTCCTGAGATTGCCTATAAAAAAAGAATGAGTCATTACTTCTTTTATGGTGTTTTCAATGACTAATTAGAGAACACAAAAAAATAACTGCTTGTACTTTTTTACTGCCTGTGTCCAGGAATTATATCATCTGCCTAAGGTATCTCTCCCTACAGTAAGTCTATGTTTCTAAATCATCAGTCATGAGTTACTAATATCTCAGAGAAGGGTTTAGTTCAATTAGTCTAAGTAATTATGCAAATTTCATCCAGCCACAAGAAAATGTTCATTCAAAACATAGAAAATGAAAATAAAATAAGAGACACAGAGAGTATAATGTTGAATATGCTGGGCTGTATATTGCCAAATACCTTGCTAAATTTCACTGGCTAATTCTGACAATGAGATGCCCAAAATTAAAAAAAAATAAAATGGCCCAGCAATACTTATTCAAGCATAATTTTACTGACATCATGAATATTTGTATGAAGTTCACAAAGATTCTCTGACAATTGTATAAAGAAACAAAATTTCCCAGTGAAACATAAAAGCCAGAATTCAGATATATCTAGCTTACGCTAAAGCAAAATTAGCTCAAGGTGAAAGTCATATTAATTCCCTGGTGAAAACCCATTTGTTGGGGCTGATTCTTCTTTGCCTCAGATAAAAGACAGTGTAGGCTCTTAAAGCCTAATTTGTAAGATACATTGTTCTGAAAAAGTATTCACTTTTCATGTTTCATTTAGGAAAAAACATCTAGACTTATAGATCTGGTTGTTCATGACTGTGCTACACCATGGTTCTTCTATCTTTAAAGACAAACACACTAAACAACAACAAAAAATTTATGGTGACCTAGAGCAGGAATCAGAGGTTCACAATACCACCACAAGTGCCTCTCCCTTTCTCCCTTTTTCTCTTTCTCCTTCTCTCCTTTCCTATTCAGATCTCTCACTTTTTCCTCTTGTCTCCCCTATATCCCAGACATGCTACCAGCACCTAAGTCTCATAAAACCTTGCAGACATGAGGTCTAAAATGGCTGGCAATCCGTGAGCCATAGCTGTGGCCATAATTACTGGTGACAATGCTATTAATCATACCTAAAAAATACTTTTTAAAGTCCTTCATAAAAGACAAAAAAAAATTTATACATGTCCAAAAAACTCAGCCAATCAAAGGAAGAAATAAAATAGAAGAGAAATAGTACAAATATTTACGGACATAAGTCTGTGTCTTGATCAGGTATGATTAAGCTCCTTATAAGCTAATACTGTGAGGGGGGAAAAAGACATTGGATATGAAATGACAAATGGAAGTTTGGATACATCCATCCAAGGAAAACAAAATTTCCAAACAAAAGGGCTAGGTCCTAAATTCTATGGGTAGATGTACTCCTGTCACGGCAATCACAGATTACAGTGGGAAAATTCTGTTGTTGGCTTAGTTTTTATAAAAAAGAGACTCATAACCAGGAAGAAGTTCACCGTGTCTTCAGAAAACTTCACAATCATCATCCGTACCCATTTCTTCTTTTATTTCAATTGTGTAGTGGGAAAGTCTTAAAGAGAAGGCTTGTTATTTAAACATATTATTGTCCAATGAATACAAGTTTAGAAGGTAGATAAAAACACATCTTCTCTCAACTGGATTTTGAAATTTAATGTGGTCAACTATAATAGAATTAAAGAAATAAAAGGAAGAGGAACAGGGGGAAGGAGGAGGGAAAAACACTTGTACTGCATTTAAATACTAATATTAGCAATAATAAAAGCACACATTTATTGTACACTTACTAGGCACCAGCTAGCACTGTCTCACATAATTCTGAGGCAAGTTTGTAAGATAGGTACTATTATGACCCTCAGTTTACAGATAAGGAAACTGGGGCACAAAGAAGTTAAGGGACTTGCCCATATCACACAGCTTGTAATTAGCACAGCCAGAAAGTAATGCTGGACCAGCTGACTTGCCTAAAGGAAGTTCTCCGTTATAGTTATTTCCTGGTGCTCGATGGGGGGACTTCAGTGCTCTGCTCTGTGTCATGACCTTGAGGGAAAAAAGCATCTCTCTCTCTCTCTTTTTTTTTATTTTTGAGTCAGGGTCTCACTCTGTCACTCAGGCTGAAGTGCAGGGGTGCAATCACAGCTCACTGCAACTTCCAACTCCTGGGCTCAAGGGAGCCTCTCAGCCCACCCTCCCAAGCACGTAGGACTACAGGTGATTTTTTAATGAAAAAAAGCATCTCTTAATCTCTCCACAAGCCAGTCATTTCTATGACTGTGGAACAGAACTCATCTCTTATGAGTCATAATGAAGGCTCACTAACACAGTGGTAAGTACTGTGCATAGAGCACTGGAGTCTAAATTACAGAACTTTTCAAAAACTCTTGAAATCTAGGCAAGCACAGTTCGAAAAGGGCAATCAGACCATCAACAAACTTCATAGCAAGCCCACATGGTTTTCCGAAACTGGCCTTCAGAGACCTTGAACTCTGACACGGCACAGAAGCTAGATCAATATGTAATCACCATAAATATTATTAAAATACACAGAGAAAACAGAAGAGGCCCTGGTGTGTCCAAACATGGCTCTGGTTAATTCCAGGAAGGCTTCCTGTAGAAAGAGGGCCTATGGGCTGTAATTTTTTTGGAAGGGAACAATGAAAAGAAAAGAAAAAGAATTTTCTTCCACACATACGGGTAAACTGCACAAAACTTCAGCACATGAACCTGAGACCCAGCCAGGGTATCTATACAGCCCTAATAGATGAAAAACAATCCCTACTTAAAACATTACTTAGAAAACAAATATAAGAAAAATATTGCTGCTGTGGTCCATTTTTCTCTCCCTCCATGCTATTTTCCCATAAATAATGAAATCATTTTAGTAAAAAATAAAACCTTGAATTATTTTTAAAATCTGAAAACATTTTATCTTTCCCTCTGTTGCCAAGCAACACATTTTTGCTATGATACAATCTGAGACCTTGATTAACATTCTCAGTTGTATAGAAAGGATATAGAAAGAGGATATCTTGATTATTTATTTTAAAAATAAATAAATAAACAAAAGAAAGAAAGAAAAGAGAGAATGGAAAGAAATAGGACTCAAATCAGTTGATTTTTACCCTGGAAACAACCAGCCAAGGGTTCTTCAATTTCAGAAGCCACAGTGTGCGTAGATAACAAGTAAGGAGGATTGTATGCAGCTACTTAAATGACTGCAGTCATGTAAAAACAGAGCAATGTCACCCTTAGCACATTAGCTAAAATTATTTTCAGTTACTGAATGGCTTTCATTTGCTTTTGCTCCTTTCTGAAATAAAAGTTACTAAAATTTGCCTGTTGAAATTACTCAGGATGTGTCTCCCTCCCCCCAAGTTGAGTATTCATATAACAAAGAAAAAGGCACCACTACTCAGTGACCAAACTCCAAAGTTGCAAACCAGTCCCTCCTAACAGCCTTCCACTTGTGCTAGGAAGTCAGATGTCCAAACTGTGACAGAAATTTTTAAAGAGGGATTTTAATTCATCCATCCTATAAGGCCAGTGGTAACAGTGGGAGGGCTGGGGAATGGCTGCCACCACTACACTGGGGAGACACAACAATGAGGACACAGGAGTTCAACAAAACACAAAAGAGATGAAATTCATAATACCAAAGTTAACAACACCTCATGTAATGAAGTTAAAATGCATGGATTGGGCAAATGGGATGTAAAAGAACTCATTTGTGAAAGACCATGGAGTTTTCATTGAAAGGAGGTTTAATATGATGCAAAGTATGACACAATTGCTTAAAAGCCTTTTAAAAAATACTGAATGCTTACTAAGGGACGGGCATTGTGGTAAGTGCTTTCAATCCCAGTAACATTTCTCTGAGGCAGGTACCCATTCACTTAACCATTCAACAGATGTTATTTAATGAGCATCGACTATGATCCAGGCACTGTACTAAGAATTGGGTAACTGAAGGTAAACAAAGCAAAACAGTCCCTGCCCTCATGAAATCTATAGTCTAGATAAGTTCCAAGGCTTATTATCCTTATTTTATGGATGAAGAAATTAAGGCACGTTCAAGTAACTTTTCCACAGAGTTAGCAAATGGCAGGCCTGGAATTTTAACTCAAACCTGTTTGACTCCAAAGCCTAGAGTCTTAACCACAGTTCATTACATGTGCTCTGGACACGGGAGATAATTATTCCATTGTACCTTGCAATGCTAAAGCACCTAGAAAACTGTGTTCAGTTCAATGTGGCACTTTTTAAGAAGAGCACTGAGTTCCTCTGCATATATTCCAATTTGTCAAGCAGGAAAATGAAATATCTGGAAAATATATCATGAATTCTCCAGATTGTTTGACCAGGAGAGATAATTTAGGTGATAAGTATCCTTATATAAGAGAAGGATTTTTACATAGAGAAAGTATAGGATTTACTCTATGCAGCCTGAGACAAGAGTAGCACAAAGGGAGGAAATAATGGAAAGGAGGGAGCAGGTAGCACGGGGCAGAGTTCAGCTCAACAAAAAGAAGAGCTTTTTGACACAAAATCTGCCCGAAGTAGACTACAGGTGGCTTCAAAATAAAACAAGCTTCCAAGAACTAAAATTCTTCAAGTAGGGAATGACCAGTAACCCCTTGATGGTGATACGGAAGACATGAGTGCTGAACTGGAAATTAGATCAAATCATTTCTAAAATCCCATACACTTAAATATCTTATCATTCTAGAAAAAATTACACATTTTATTTACACATTATTATTAATTTTCCTTTTAAATTATGTTGACTACATCAAGGAGGAAGTCTCAGGTACCAATTTAACAATTCCCTTTAACATTTGCTGATTTCCTTTTAAACAAACAAACAAAAAATCAAAACAACAATCATAGCCAAGAAATGGCAGGAGTGAGGCTGAAGCCAAGCTGACCCAAGCACCAGGAATCTCAGGTGAGTTGATAAACATAAATGAATATTCAAAACCCTGAATTCTCCAGGAACAAATCTAGAAGGCTTCCAATTCTGACAACATACATAATCCTATTACAGGAACAGAGCACAACTATGCATTTTAGTCTACGTGAATTACACCCCCTGGAGTTGTTCAATGCACAATTTGCCAGGCCATATGCACCATGTCCCAACCCTGCCTATCCTTCATAAACCAAGAGGACAGGACTGACCTTGTAAAATTAAAGTGGACACATTGAGTTCTATTTCCACTGGTGCCCATGGCCTTACATGCTCAATTTAACTTTTCACCAGCATCTCATGACAGATACATATGTATGTACATATTTATAAGACCAGATAACACAGTGATCAAATTAATGATCCTGATCTCACTGGCCCACTGTTCCCAGTAATAAATAACCTAAGCAAGCACGCACTTTGTCTGGTTATGACGAAAAAGAAAGAGAAGGGGGGGTGGACACTCAACATTAATAAAGTAATAATTTACTCTTTTATAAAAGCTCCTACTACTATTTTGACCTTGGACATTTCACAAGCCAGCTAAAAATGATAGAATTTTTATTTTTTCAGTCTCTCCTTGACTTGGAGTTAAGGTTCCAGTAATGCAAATCGGGTTTGAGGTTTTCCATTCGTGGAATGTTATCATTTATCTCTCTGCCTTTTTGTCAACCTAGGAAAAGATCTTGTGCTGAGACCAAAGGAGACAGCTGCTGGGAAACAGACTTAAATATGGTGATGAAGGTTTGAAATAGCTGCTGAGGAAAATGAAAAAGGATGTTGACCAAGTCCAGTGAAACAGATTCTTAAAAATGCCTAATTTGCAGATGACATGATCTCATACATAGCAAATTGTAAGAGATCATCTAAAAACTGTTGGAATTAATAAATGAATTCAGAAAAAAATTGCAGGATACAAGATCAATAACAAAAATCAATTCCGTTTCTTTACACTAGCAATGAGCAATTCAAAAATGAAATTAAGAAAATATTCTATTTATAGAGCATCAAAAAGAGTAAAACATTTAGTAATAAATTGAACAAAAGAAATGTAAGACTTATACACTAAAAACTACAAAACATTATTGAAAAAAATAAAGAAGAACTATACAAATGGAGAGACATTCCATGTTAATGAACCAGAAGACTTAATATTGTTCAGTTGGTAATACTCCCCAAATTCATATACAGATTTAGTGCAATCCCCATCGAAGTCCCAGCTGCCTTTTTTTGCTGAAATTGCAAAGCTTATACTAAAATGCATATGGAAATTCAAGAGACCTAGAATAGCCAAAATAACCTTGGGAAAAACAAGAATAAAGTTGTAAGACTCATAATTCTTGATTTCAAAACTTAGTACATAGGTACAGTAACAACAACAGTGTGGTGCTGGCACAAGGACAGACACAGAGGTCCATGGAACAGAAGTGACATTTATGGTTAATGATTGTTGACATGGGTCCCAAACACATTTGATGGGGATTAAACAGTGTGTTCAACAAACAGTGCTGAGAAAACTGGATATCCGCACACAAACGAATATAGACACCCTACATCACACCATACACAAAAAAGAATACAAAATGGACCAAAGACCTAACTGTAAGAGCTAAAACTACAAATCTTAGAAGAAAACATACACATAGCTTCATAAACTTGAGTTAAGCAATGATTTCTTAGATATGACATCAAATGCAGAACAAAAAAGAAAAAATAGATAAAGTGAACTTCATCAAAAATAAAAGCTTTTGTGCTTCAAAGGAAACTACCAAAGTGAAAAGACAACCCACAGAATGAGAAATATTTATAAATCATATATCTAATAAGGGACTTGTATCTAGAATATATAAAGAACATTTATAACTCAATAATAAAAACACAAACCAATTACCAAATGGGCAAAAGACATGAACAGACATTTCTCCAAAGAAGATATACAATTAAATGATCAATAGCATATGAGAGGATGCTCATCATTAATCATTGATGAAATACAAATTGAAACCACAATGGAATACCATTTCATACCCACTAGGAAGGTTATAATAAAAAAGGCAGACAATAACAAATGTTGACAAGAATATGAGGAAAGTGGAACCCTCAAACATCATTGGTGGGAATGTAAAATAGTACGGCCACTTTGGAAAACAGCTGGCAGTTCCTCAAAATGTTAAACATAGATCATACAGTTGGCATATGTTGACATTCCACTCCTACATGTTTAGCCAAGAAATATGAAAACATTTGTACACATTCATATCTGTAGTAGCAATTGCATAATAGCTAAAATTAAAAACAACCTAAATGTCCAATAAATGGAGTTTTAAAATATGGTGTACGAATACAACAATATACTAGTCACCAATAAACAGAAATGAGGTACTGATACATACTTAAAGATAGATAAACCTTAAAAACAGTATGTTAAGTGAAAGAAGACAGTCACAAAAACCATATAGTATATGATTCCCCTTATATGAAATTTCCATAATAGAAAAATCTATAGAAGCAGAAAGTAGATGAGTGGTATCTTTGCGGTTGTGAGGGAAGATGGGAAGCAACTATTAATGGGTATGGGATTAAATGCAAATTCTATTTCGGGGAGATAAGAATGTTCTAAAATCGTTCGTGGTGATGGTTGCACAACTCTGTGAATATATACTAAAAACCACTGAACTGCACACTTTAAATGGGTGGATTGTATGATACGTGAATTTTATCTTAATAAAGATATTAAATGAAGAAAAGAGAGAGGGAGGGAGGAAGAGACAGCCAGAAGTCTAAAGCTGCCACTGGACAGTTAAGTGGATCCTAGAGGATTACTTAGGGAAATGGAAAGACCTGTCCCCTCACATCTTTTTAAATCCCCAATGCTGCCATTCCAGGTATACATATGACCAGACTCTGGTGTAACAACAGTGATGGTCAGAATAATATAAAGGTAGTGAGTACTTTTAGCTGATTAAATACAGAAGTAAATTCCCCTTTAGATTTATGCCTTAGGCTACTAGCTAAGAATTTCAGGTTGTACTTATACGTTAGTTTTGTCATGAATTTTGATTTCTTTGATACAAGTAGATGTTCTGTAAAATAGTAATTATTGTATCAAACATGGAAACAATGATTAGGATCTATATTTTCAGTGGATGAAACTGAAGGACCCCACAGAGTAATAGTTGACAAAACATAGTCCATGAGCCAAATTCGACCTGCTGCCTATGTTTGTAAATAATGTTTTATTGGAACAAGCCATGCATATTCATCATAGGTCTGCTTTTGGGCAGAGTTGAATAGTTGTGACAGACACCTACAGCATGCAAAGTCTAAAATATTATTTGGCCCTTTACAGAAAAAGTTTGCAGACATCTCTCTAGAAAAATAAGACTGAATCAACTTTTTAACAAATAACAACTTAAACATCCAAACGAATACTCTCCTCTTCAAAGCATTTACCTTATTATAGATGGTTTATATTTGTTTCAATAATGTCGCCATTGCTCAAGGCTTTTCTGAAATTCCCCTTCTGGGCTGTCTTTAAAGCCTGAAATGCATGCTTTTTAAAAACCTACTAATGGAAAACTTCGGCATTTATGGGTAGGTAGGTAGTTATTTGGAACCGAGATGGTAAATCAAGATAGGTAAATCTATCTTTGGTTTAAAATCGGGTGTCTCTGAAACATTCAGCTGGCATCCCCACGCAACATGTAAATTGTCTTTGAAAACAATTTTAAATGAGTTCCAAAAATGATTCCGAGTAGAGACAGCATCTTTAGAATAACTGTTGAACCACCTACTGTCATTATTTTGAAAAAGAAAGCTCATTTGGGTGTATAAATTCTGGCATATTGGTTAAATTTGTCTCTTTACTTCCCAGTCACATCTCATATTGGGAACTTAGGATGTATTTGCTATCAACGAGTGGTAAAATGTGTCTGATATGCCCCTGAATATTATGTGCCAGAAAAACAGATTTACAAAGACATTAACTCTCCATGGCTCAATTATCCATGATGGGTTCCCTAATAGCTGGAGGGCTTGCACATCTCCTTCCACGACTTGGTCCAGAAATTTATTCTTCTATAAAAGTGAAGTGTTCCAGCCCAGTGGTTCTAACAGAGAATACTCTTTGCATGACTGCACATAAAAACAGGGAGTCCTTGTATTTCAGATGCTTCCTAAGTCTTTTGCCTAAGATACAGCATAACAAGGGTTATTCCATTAATTTTGAAAGTTAGGAATCATTTTTATGTATATCAAAACATACTATATAACTTAAACATATTCAATTTCAATTAAAAATTATTAAGTTTGGAATAATTTTAAAAACGATATTATAAATATAACCAAAGACCTTTTCTCAGAGTCTACACTGTAATGCTCACAAAACAACAATGCAAAATGGATCACCTAGATTTTCTAGCTTTGCTCTCTAAAGTATAATGCTATGGCTTGACTATGTTCCCCAAAGTTCATATGTTGGAAACTTAATCTCTAAGGCAATAGTATAGAGGTGGGGCCTTTAAGAGGTGATTGGATCTGAGGGCTCCACCCTCATGAACAGATTAAGGCCCTTGTCATGTGAGTTAGTTATTGCGGAAGAGAGTTAATTATAAAGGGGGAGGGAGTTGAGCCCTGTTTTCTTTTCCACCTTCCACCCTTCCACCATGGGGAAAACTCTGCCAGATGCTGGCACCATGCTCTCGGACTTCTCAACTTCCAAAACCATAAGAAATAAATGTTCTTTATACATTACCCAGTATGTGGTATTCTGTTACTGCAGCAGAAAACAGGATGATACGTGTAGTGAGAAATTAAAAACACTTAAAAATTTAAATTTGGAGTGAGAAGTGTATGACCTAGCAAATTCATTCTAGTTTTTTATGATTCTGTTTCCAAATATTCTACCATTTTCTTTGCCATCCCTAATTTGATAGCAATCATCATGAAACAATTTACTTTTACTAAATCTTTCCATAGCATTTGATTTACTTTTCATAGAAAAATAACTCTTGCCTTACAATTATAGTTCATCAGCTGTGTACTATTTTGTTAAATTATAAAATTACAATAATAAGTGCAACTGACATAAACAGCTTTGGGAATACACACAGCTAACTCCTGGTAAGCAAACAGTTCAACTAGTGGGGCAAGTGCACAAGAATACCAGAGTGCATCTTGCTAGCTGCAAGTGGCATGAGTGCCACGGGCCTCAGTCAATATATTTTACAGAAAAAAAAATAGAGAGCTTCATTTAATCTGTTGAGTAAATGAAGCAGAAGCTTTACTACATAGTAAAAGTGCGTATGTGGTACATGACTTCATGATGGGACTAAAATGCCTTGGCAGTTGATAATTTGAAATTCCAAGAGAACCTTGCACACAAGCTGATTCTATTCTTGAGTAGCCATCTATGAGCACAAACCAACTTAAGACATTTCTATGTAGCTCATCTCTTATTCATAAGCTAGTGCTTGTCATACCAGGAAATGAAGTCAGAAAAGCAAAAAAACCACAGAAAACACCAAGAGAATTGGAACCTTAAACATGAACGTTTTCACAAAACGGGAATTTGTTTTGAAAAGAGAGGGGACGTATTCCAAGCCAGTGGGCCAAATGTGGTGAGGGAGAGTGGGACTGGAGCTTTGATGGGCATGCAGAAGCCATTTAAGAGCCAATAAAGAGTCCCTACATCCTTGGCCACTGCATATTTTTCTCCCTCTAGATTTATGGAAAAACTTATTA
>RJWJ010030244.1:0-20062 GCA_004363605.1 Indri indri | reverse complement strand
GGCAAGGCTGAGCTCCGGCCCTGCTGTCCTCCAGCCTTCAGCAAAAGCCTAACACACAGCGATCCGCTACAGAGCGCTTCAGGACAGAGAAAGGAAAGGACTGGGTCAGTGCTTGGGGTAAGCAAGACGGAAGAGGGGTAAGAAAATCTTAGAAACTGTATTTGAAGGATTGTGTTTGAATAATAAAGAACCAGAGACGAGGACTTGGCAACATCTGAGTTTCACACAAAAAAATGGTAAAGTAATAAATTTTAAAATGACAGTGGGAGCGCAAAGGGAGGAAGTGGCTTTGACATTCTATAGCCCTGAGCTAGCGAATGAACCAGGACCCGTGCTTTCCCTCACAGCCTGCCGTATCTGCTAGACCCTCTGCCTACAACACCTCCTCAGGCTTCGACCAAACGCTACCTCCTTGGGAGGTCATGACTCTTCCAGGCAGACTTAGCCACTTGGCTTAGGAAGTTCAGGCTGCTATACCAAATGACCGTAGGCTGGGGGTCTTAAACAGTAAGAATTTATTTCTCCCAGTTCTGGAGGTCCCCAATCAGGGTGCTGGCATGGTCACAGCCAGGTGATGGCCCGCTTCCTGCCTCATAGATGGCCCCTTCTCCCTGTGTCCTCACGTAGTGGAAGGGACAAGCTAGCCCTCTGCAGTTTCTTTATAAGGACACTAATCCCATGCGTGAGGCCTACACTCCCATGACCTAATCACCTCCCAAAGTCCCCACCTCCTAACACCATCACATTGGAGTTCAGGGTTTTGACTTATGAATTTAGGGAGGACACAAACATCCCAACCAAAGCAGCGCTCCTCTTACGCACTCAGGTGCTTAGCTCAAAATTAATTCCATTATCCAACTGCCTAACAAATGCTATGCACTGGACAGTCCCCTCACTAGACAATAATCTAAATGCCAGAATAGGGGCTGTGTGTCTTTTCACCTGTGTCACCTCAATGCCAAGCACATTAACCAGCACATAGCCAGTGCTTAACCAAAGTTCTATAAATCAGGGGCAGGCAGGGGTGAGGGGAAGATTTCAACTGGACTATGATGATGTTTATGATTTAATTAGACAGAGAGGAGATCA
This sequence comes from Indri indri, assembly GCA_004363605.1. NCBI lineage: Eukaryota > Metazoa > Chordata > Mammalia > Primates > Indriidae > Indri > Indri indri. Next base: position 18,973 of record RJWJ010030244.1, on the reverse strand, counting down.
AAGACATTCCAAGAAAGGGGAGCACAGGAAGGAAGGACATAAAAGCAATGGCCTGATCAAACATGGTGGCCGGAAAATAAATGCATTTATCTGCGCTCGCTTCTGAAATCACACTGAATGCAAGGAATTTAAGGAATTGTTAAGAGAAATTTTTTAAAAACTGTGAACTCACAGGACAAATAGGATTAGAGATGCCAACGTAAGAAATAGTTGAAGAAGTTACTGTAGCTGAAAAGGATGGAGACCAAGACCAAGTGCCTCAAGAGGGGGACGCCAACGAGCCACAAGAAATGCACATCGTGGAAGTTCACGCCTGAGAGACAGCCTGGGACCCCAGGCCCATGGTGTCATGGGCTAAAAACAGGAAGGTGGTTTGAGTCTGAATATGGAGCTGCTGGAGCCTAGAACCCCTTCCATCCAAGTACCCCAGGGCACCACTGTCTCCCACCTTTGGCAAGAGAATAAAATATTGTTCTATGGGGATTCTGAACCAGAGTCTCCCAACCTAGGACACCAGCCCCTCAGTGGACATGCTATGTGCTCTTTGATACACTATACATCAAGCATGTGTATACCATATACTTCCAGCCCCCGTATACCAGCTCCTTCAACAACTCCAGCCCCAGATCCCAAGGATCCCCCAGTGGAATAGTTGGGGGGTGGGGAGCTAACCACCAGTAGGACCCACCAGTTGCCAAATCCACCCATGCACCCAAGTCCACCCAGAAGTTTTAATCACCTTCCTAGTGACTCATTGTTAAATAAAATTTTTGAAAGCCAATGCTCTCACTTTATACCCCTTTTAATACAATCTAATTTATTTACACCATCCCAATGCCTATTAGTTTTAAAACTTTATTTAAAGACCATAGCAAACAGAGAAGACATCCAGAGAACACAGGAAAAGCCTGACCCAAAACCATTTATTGTGTGTCAAGCATCCCCAGAGAGAAGCACAGAGCTAGAGTCCCAATAAGAGCAGGAGGTAGTCTGGTTCTTAATAAAGAAATTCCTGTAATTCTGTTTTTAAACCAGAGTTTGCTTTCCAAAGAAACTTAGAAAACCTCTACAGAGACTATAAGAAAACTTCTGGGTAAAGATGAGAGACTGATACTCTCCAAATTCTTGATAAAGCAAAATAAAGACTTTTTTAAATCAAAAGAAAATGCTATCCAAATTCAAACCAAGGAAATGTGATATAACTTCCTGCCCTAGATTTCAAAACTGGCAGCAAATGAAAGGAATGGAAGATTCTCAAAAGATTTAAAGAGTCTCTAGGAATAGGGAAAGATTGGGAAAAATGTTCCCAATTCTTTACTTCCTCCCATTTCTAGAATTTTATATCTTTGTCCTTTGCCATATGACGTTGCTGTACCTACCACTAGAGTTAGGCTTGGCTGTGTCTCTTGCTTGGGCCAATAGAAAGTGTTAGCAGACATGATGCAAAACGTGCTTAAATGTGCTTATGTAACTGGCTGGACTTGGCCTTTTACGCTGTTGTAACCCCACCGGGCAGCAGCTGCCTTCCATCCTGGGCCCCAGAGTGAAGACATGGAGCATCCCTGAACCAGATGCAAAGCCTGGAGTCCAGCCTGGCCTAGCTGAGCCCAGCCTCGACCAGACAAACTATCGCTTACCTACAGACTCCAGAGCATGGATATAAGCATTTGTTGTCATAAGCCACTGAGATTGTACACTGAGATTTTTTAAATTTTCAGGCTCCTAATTTAATCCCCATCTTTTGGAAGCCATATTAGAGAAAGGTGAGTAGACAAAATTCTCAAATTCTCACTTAGATAGCAGATTATGCCTGCTATTTGGAGAGAAGCGTATTGAGTGGAGGTGTAGGCAGCCCAGCAGAAGGGAGAGAGGAAATTCTCAGGAGAATTTGCACTGCCTGCCACTACACGATGTCAGGACCTCAGACGAGGCAAGGTAACCGCCCGGGGCTCCAGGGACGGGTGTGCACAACCGCAGCAGGAGCCTCCTCCACCGCCCCAGCCACACACGCCGCCCCCATGTTCTGGCTATACAAAAGTACCAAAAATGCACAGAATACTCAGCAAGTCAGAGAAAAAGACAAACAAGTCTTAGATAAGGTAGAAAGTTTGAGAAAATGCATTTATACTATATCATATTGACTAGAAAGTGGACCGAGCGGTTCATGCCAAGCTTGGCCAAGATAAAAAGAAGGGGTGCGGCAGTTAAGCCAACACTAAAGCACAGGGAAAAATGCAAAGAAGGAGAGGGATGGAGGGAAGGAGAGAGGAAGAGAGAAGGAGAGGCAGACAAAGAACACAATGGAAAAGAAAATATAAACTGAGAAAATGAAGACTCATTCCCTGTGGATGCTTCTTGCTATGAAGGAATGTAAGAAAAACATGAATTTAGTCAAACAATAATTCAAAGTGCAAATGAATAAGTAATGAGTGAAGTGTAAGGGAGGATTGTGGAACTAAGGAAACAAAACAGGGATAAAAACAGCATCATTATGGAAATAAGGAGCAGGAATGGTGAGGAGAAGAAGAAAACAACCAAAATCCAAATTACCAACAAAAGATATAGGCTTGAGTTTATCGTAGCAAATAACAGCAAAGCTGTAAAAGCGATTGAGAGGATGATACCAGAACAAAGACAATAATGTGTATTTTTAAGATAAAGAACTTGTTAAATGGAATAAGAAAAGATAGTAAAAAACAAAATAGAAGAAAATTCCCGTAACATAACGGAAGAACTGAACCTGAGGCATCGTGGGCACAAACCGAAATAACATGATTAGTACTGTGGCATGTTCTCAAGAAGATATTAAATTCCAATAATGAAGAAAGGTTCCTCAGGCATCTATGAGGGGGGGAGATACTCTCAAGGGATGACAGTGCGGCTGTGGTGAGGCTTCCCAGTAGCAGCAGGGAAAGAGGCAAAGCTTCCTGTGATCCGAGGTAAAGAGAGATGCCCCCAAGCCTGGCTCACACAGCCAAGAAACCCCTCCAGCATGAACAAAAGATGGACCTTTCCTAACAGAAAAGAAATGTAGCACCCACATATTGTTGGGGGGATTGGAGAGTGGGACCACAAGATCCAATCCGTCAAAAGATGAATTGAGAAGTTGTGATTCTAAAATGATAACAACACTTGGTAGAAAACATGATTCAGGAATTTTACAAGTTGTCTTTGTCTGGTATAAAGCTAAGAGGAACATCGGGGAATAAACACCCATAAATTCTTCCTGAAAAAGTTTCTAGGTAATGAAATCCAGCTCAACAAGACAGGAATCAGTATTTCTGAAGAACAAGGAATAGAGAAGTCTCGCTATAAGAGCTGGCGATGGGCATTAACCCATCTACTTAAATCTAAGACCAAACGACCCAAGTAATCGTGGTTAAAGAAGAGAATGTAAAAAGTCAGCCAATTTAAAAACAAATAAGCAATGAGAATTGAGAGGACACATGAGAAATGGAAAAAAAAAAAATGCTTATTTCCTCATTTGTCACAGTAGGAAGTCAACTGCCTCATCCAAAACTGAAAACTGGGATTTAAAAAAGCAAAAGGATTCCAATCTTTTTTTCCCTTAGTTTCAAAGGAATATTTTAGAAACTATTATCACCAGTGGTGAAGAAATATGGGTCTGAATTTCAACAGTTCCTGCAGTCCCTTTTCAGCTCATTTTCTCCTGTTAAATTCAAGTAAAATTGAATTTTAAATAATTTTAAATATAGCTTCTATTTTTATAAAAGTGCTTTCATTTATATAAAATTATTAATATTTCTCTCTAATGCTTCTGCTATGTTTGAAAGAAAACTATTTCTCTCTCTTTCTTCTCTACGCATATACCCACAAAGATGTGAGGAAGAAAAGAAGATTGGGAAATGCTAAGCACTGAATATAAATGAAGGTTACTTTAGATCGGGGATCGGCAAATCACAAATAAAGTTTTATTGGAACACAGCTACACCTATTTGTTTACATATTGTCCATGACGGCTTTCATGCTACAACTGCAGAGCTGAGTTGTAACAGAAACCACGAGGCCTGCGAAGGCTAAAATATTTACCCTCTGTACATTGACAGAAAAGGTTACAGACCCCTGCACATAGATGGTAAAATTTAGGGGGTAGGGCGTCTATTTTTTGTGTTTTACTTTGTTATTTGTTGTATTTGCATAACATTTTTAGTATGCATTTTTAATAAAGCCATTTTTTTTTTATTTTAAAAAGACTACCTTCCACTCATATATCAAGGTACTAATCTGCTATGCAGATAGGATGTTAGGCCAAATGACTTCCTACCTCACCTAGAGCTTCAGTGAATTTTAGAACAACGACCTTCCATCTAAGAAGCTGGTGTTTCAGAGAAGAAGACTCAAGACCAAGCTGCCCAGCAGCTGTGGAAATCTGTGCCAGTCTGTTGGGTGTCCATCTGAAAGAGCCATTATATCACTGGTTTTGGCAACCAATTTGAAAATACTACTCAAAAAAGATGATGGGTATGGAAAGGCAGGGGAGGAGGAAAAGTTTTTTCTATTTAGCATTTTCCAAAATTACAACCTTCAGCAAATATCACATAGGTCATTAAGAAATTCCTTGGCTCACGCCTGTAATCCTAGCACTCTGGGAGGCCAAGGCGGGCGGATCATTTGAGCTCAGGAGTTCGAAACCAGCCTGAGCAAGAGTGAGACCCCGTCTCTACTAAAAATAGAAAGAAATTAATCAGACAACTAAAAATATATAGAAAAAATTAGCTGGGCATGGTGGTGCATGCCTGTAGTCCCAGCTACCCAGGAGGCTGAGGCAGAAGGATTGCTTGAGCCCAGGAGTTTGAAGTTGCTGTGAGCTAGGATGACACCACGGCACTCTAGCCCGGGCAACAGAGTGAGACTCTGTCTCAAAAAGAAAAAAAAAAAAAAAAACAATCAGTACAGCTAAGCAATTTATAGTAGCACCAATCTTTAAAAAAAAAAAGAAAAAGAAAAAAGAAATTCCTCATTTACTGAAACTAAAATGGGAGTGGCCCAAGAATCAGAAAAGAAAAAAAGCTGATCAGTTCTGCTCATGTGTTTAAAATCTATTTCTCAACTGCATGCTAACGTTCCTGTGCCAAATAAAGGTCTTTTCTCAAGGATTCAAATTATAAAATGTTCCAGCGTCTACGCAATCCAAAGAAGGGTAATCCAAGCCTGTGAAATCCTATGTGCTCCATTTGCAGGAGACTTTGTCAAACTGAAAACCGGGGGACAGCTACCCTCACATGACCACCACTTTAAGCCTCTCGACCTCCCTCCCCACACTTTGCCATCAGAGAAACCTCCCCGACGATTTATGCAGCCAAAGAAATCCCAGCATGGGATGAACACCCATCCCTGTTCTGCACATCACTTCACCCAGCATAAATTATTAATTAATTACAGGGGATAATTCTACAGGAGAACTATCAGCCCTTAGGAACAGGAGAAAGATTAAGACCCATGAATTAAGAGTTTTCATGACTCAAGATGTTCTCTATCTTAAAATAATTAATAATGTTGATTTTATTCCCTCATTGAATAAATGTGCTTATTCCAAGAACAGTAAATTTCCTCCAAATCCAATAGCAATCAGAATAAAAAGGCTTCCAACAGAAACCTTCTGCTTCCTTTCTGATTAGAAAGCAACTTTATTTTTTAGGGAAAGGAAAAATCTATACTGCAGACTGTTTTTATTAAAGATGCTAACTGGTCAACTAACTATATCTAAAAACAGAGAACTACAAAAAAAATTTCATCATACTTTAGATTTCTTACACAATCAACACGTTGAAAACTCTTTTAATAGGTAGTGATTAAATTATTTGAACATGCAACACAGGTTGAAGTTTATTAAAAATGCTTATAAATTCTGATCATGAGTCAAAAAAGAAGATATTTCTTCTGAGGATTTTATGAATTTGCTGAAATATTACAGCTCCTCCCTATTTTATCAGCCAGATTTTTAGCACAATTTTTAGTAAAATCTAGGATAGATTCTACGTAGCTAAGCTATGTGATCACTGATGTCATTTTTAGCTCTAGCACAGTGCAATTTTTTACTCCCATTATGTACATTGCATTAATCAGATGTACTGCTCCAGGAATCAAATCAGATTTTTAGTAAAATCTAGGATAGTCTCGCAAATACACATAATATTCTCTGCCTTGCATTACCCCCACCACCCATCCCAATCTCACAAAACCCCTTCTAGAAAAAAAAAGTCAGACCATATGACAACTCATCTTTTTAAAGAAGAAAGAGAGAAAACCCTGAGACATATTTCAAAATGGCGTCCCTCAGCTGGAACACAAGTGCTGAGGTCCAGTTAGGGAGGCCAGTCTATCTATGGAGGTTCATTTTTCCACCAACACGCAGGGAAGACCAGCCAAGACATTGAGAGCAAGGAAAAACAAATGACTTGTGATTCTAGATCAGAAATTCAATCCCACTGCTAAGGCCCAGACATTCTATGTTCCATTAATCACTGAAATCAAACTAAAACACCCCCAAAGAAAAAAAGAGCCAATGGAGAGTCTTTGGGGTTTCAAATTATAAGGAAGGTCTCTGTATTTAATTTGGTTCTCAGCACGTCTAGATATTTTTTATTATGTGCTGCTGTGGTCTGAATGTACATGTCTCTCTAAAATTCATATGTTGGGATATAATACTGTACGTGATAGTATTAAGAAGCAGGGCCTTTTGAGAAATGATTAAGTCATGATCACTTGGCCCTTATGAATGGGGTTAGTGCTTATATAGAATAGGTCGAAGGGAGTGCCCTAGTCCCTTTTTTGCCCTTTCACCTGCTGTGGACATATGAGGACACAGTGAGAAGGCACAGTATGAGGAACAGGCTCTCACCAGACACCAAATCTGCTGAAGCCTTGATTTGGGATTTCCCAGCCTCCAGAACTGTGAGAAAATAAATTTCTGTGCTTTATTAATAACCAGTCTCAGGTATTTTGTCACAGCAGCACAAACGGACCAAGACATATGCTGAACATTTTGAGTGCTGTAGAGACTCTGGATTTTGTTGTCTTCCCCTAAAAATTGTGACATTTTGTTCTGGTAAGCAGCTAAATTACTAACATGTTATCTTGATCCTGTCGCGTCTTGGGTTTTGACTTTGTTAAGACAAGTCTAACTATCTTTGCCCTCAGTCCTACATCGTGTTCTTTATTCCTAGGATATAGTCCTTCTTCCTAAGGTAAGTCTTTCTGGGATCTCAAATAAATGTTCAGTTCTACTATGGCTAGATCAGAACTCCAACATCTCCTTAACAGATGCGACTTCTGAAATCACAGTTCACCTGTCAGGCCCCTGCAAGCTGTTCTCAGCTAGACCTTGCAGAATCTCAATGCATATGCAACTGAAGATTTGGCCAAGGTCCTGGGGGAAACTCCCAAACAGATTTCTGGTTCTATTTCTCTTCAATTTCCTCCTCTCTGGTACCCAAACCTCCAAGTTCCAGCAGCCTCATCTTCTTTTCTTCATTTCTTCCAACCAGTAAGACTGCCACTCTCAGCTTCGGCTCCACTACCCTGCAGTTTGGAAAATGCCTCAGGCAAAAAGTCAGCATGAAAGTGGACCTTGCCTTTTGTGCTTCCTTTCTCTCAAGAATCACAGCCCTGGGACACCCGCTATCCAATGCCTAAGAATAGTTCTTCAAATACTTTGCCTAGCTTTACAGCTGTTAATAGCACAAAAATAAACCTGCTATTTTTCAATAACAGGAATTAAAATTGGAATTGTAATTCCAATTCTTGGCAAGAATTGGAGGTCCTGTGTATTTTAACACTTTATTCATTTTCATTTTTCTAAGAATAACAAAGACCTCTAAGCAAAAGTCATCAATAACCAGTTTGAAATAAATCCTGGGCTGAGAATGAGAAGATCTGGTTACTCTGTCAGTTCTTTCACTGCTTAGCTGTCATTTAAGCTCCTTGAGCCTCAGTTTTCAACCCTGTAAAACAACAAGCCAAGCTACATGATCACTGATGCCTCCTTTAGCTCTGGCATCCTGCAGTTCTTTTATTCCCATTATGCACATCGCATTCATCAGATGTGCTACTCCAGGAATCAAATCAGCAGTTGCTTGTGAAGGGCAAGTCGTTTCTGAAGTTCTCTGAAGTTCTCAGTTCATAAGAAACTCATTGAGCCCCCAGGCTTGCTGGCAGTCCTCCCTGATGCTGGAACAATGGTTCAGGGAGGTCCAGGTCGGTACAGAACATGACAGCCGGTTAGCAAGATGGAGGAGCATGGCGTCATGGACCACGTAAGACCAGAGCCCAACTGACACAGGTTCCAAACTCACTTACAGTGAGGTCCTGTCACTTCTGAACCTGTTTCCTCATCCGTGAAATGGCTAAAATGATGCTGCTTTGGGGGGATACTCTGGGGATCAAATGAGACAATGTATGTGCTTGGAGTTCCAGGTAAACATGGAGGATTTTTTTCAATGATATTTAAAGATGCACAGGAAGTCCCTTAGTGGCCTCTGAGAAATGGCAACTCACACATTAGTATCTTCCTCACCGCCCCACTTCCACCATGCCCTTGGCACTACTGCCACCAACACCACCCATGCTGCATGGACAGGCAGCGGTCAGTGGTCAGCAGCGGCCCCCAGCGCAGCACCTCATTCCCAATACCCTTCCTTAGGAGGTAATCGGATTGTCACTTTAGACCAGCAAGAACTGGGAAGAATTGGATCAATCAACGTTATGGCAGGAAGGGAGTCAAATAAGTCTTTTAGATTTTGAGGAATGCAAACGAAAAACATCTCAGCCCCTGGTCTCCTCAATCTCTCTACCACCTACCCAAAGTATGCTCAGCACTAAGGGGGGGGGTGCTCTGGATCCTAGGGGGAAGTCCCCTGAGCCACTCATGGACATCAGCCCCAGAGGAGAATAACTGAGAACTCAGAACTAGTCCGGAGAGCTCACCACGGAGCACCGCGGGCTGAGTGAGGAACAGGGGGAGGAGAATCGCCACCCTTTGAGGCCCCACCTGCCTGGACTGGGCCACGGGGCAGAGACCTCTGTCAAAGGGGTGGCGGACGATCTGTGTTCAGCAGTGCCCCCAAGTGGCAAGAATCAGCAGCTGCAGAGCTACAGACCAACACTAAGATTTTTTGACCACTTGAAAACGGAAGTTTGGAGAAATTTCCTTGTATATTGCAAACGTTCCAAAAGATTCATGGATGATCCTTAAATGAGAGAGGACCAATCCCAACAATTGCGATAATAAGGTTTTTGCCAATCTAGTGAGTGGACACCCGAGCCTGTGTTGTAGATAAGTTCACACTCATTACATATATGAAGACCCATTAACAGGGTTCAACACATGGTAGGTGTTAATTAACATTATGAATAAATGGGAGCTGAATTAAACAAGGTCAAAGGCATGTATGATGGGGGCATGACTTCTTAGTCTAAATGATGTTCACTAAAACAAGCTTCACAGAAAGTGGAATTTTTGTTTTATCCACTGCTATATCACCAGCATTTAGAACAATGCCTAGCATGTACAACTTGATGAATATTTGTTTAATTGAGTGTTAAATGAACTGGGGGAGAGGGAGCAAGACCTCCTGTCATATGTCCCAGTCCCCTCACTGTGCAATATATCTACCAACAACTTGAGGAAAGTCCTAGAAGGCTTGCTTACCAAATTAGCCGACAACACCAAGCTGGGAGACAGAGTTAATGTTCTGAGTGACTCCCATCAGGACAACAAACCAAAGGAACTCAAGCTGGAAAACTAGGCTGAAATCAACAAGGTGAATTAGAGTCCGCGTGGTCTTTCTTCCATACACTCTACGTATTCACCGTGATTCCCAGTTTGCGTTTCTTTAAAGTGGAGCAAGAACTTAAACTCCCTTAAGCTGCAATCTGAGTGCAGACTTTTACCAGGTTTGGATCATTTTTCCCAGGCCTCTACAACCATTTCCTAATTCAAAAGTCAGTTTTTTTTTTTATCAACTGATAGTCTTTACATTGCATTCAACAATTTCAGAGAAGGTGGAAACAACTTCATTTCTTCTTGCATTCATATTCCATCAATTTACATCATTTTGATTAAATTATATGATTGTATTATCAGGAAGAGCTGGCCCGGACAAGTTCGGGGGAAACATGACTTTGGGTAGGGCTGCCCCTCAGTTGCTGATGTGTCTATGAGTAGCTCCCTGGGTGACCCCAGCCACCCCTGTGTGACATGCTGCAGGCACCTGCCAGCTCACGGAGTGGATGCAACGTGGGTCAGGCTGCAGGGATGGTTCAGTGGAGATCCATTAGGACAGCTTCTACTCTACCTTTCAAGGCTGGAGTGTTCTGTCCTTGGAGAAGTTAAGCCATTCACCAAGGGTCAGCCTCTCTATGCCACACCTACAACTGTCTCCACTGGGTGACCACAGAAGACTTTGAGAACACTGACCATGCAGCAGTCGTCACCATGTCAAAGGACTCCAGCACCGGGAAGGAGGGAAGACAAATAATCTCCAAGGCCTCTCCCGCTTGGAACCTGTGAGGATCTCTACTTCACTTTTCTATGGGGCTTTGTGTTTGTTTGGGGCTAAAACTCGTGCTATGTTTCCAGTGGCCAATCCCATCAGTGTATTCCTGCAACTGCATATGTTGGGAGACATTAGGAAATAACATCAAAAGTCTAGACCTCAAACCAAATGTAAAGAGATATTTTTGAGACAATTCTGGGGAAATTTAAGTATGGACTAGAATTAGGTGAAACTGAGAAGTTATTATTAACATGTGATAATGGCACAGAAATTACGAAGAAAACTTCCATGGAGGGAAGAAATGACTAGAAGCCTGGATTTTGCTTGAAAATGTTTCAGCAAAGATAAAGACAAAAAAGGAAAATATTATAATTTTCTATAACAAAATCTCAAAAATTGTTGAATCTAGGTAATGGATAAATAAGGATTCATTATACCCATCTCTTTTGCATATAGTTACATTTTTTCATAATAAAAATAACTTAAAGTTAAATCTGAAGCCCCCCCATGGTTATAACATGAGGGTAGAAAGCACCTTCTGGCCCTCACCATCACCCCACAGCCGTGGGAAAGCCCAGATCAGAAGGACAGGCCTTACCAGGCAGAGAGCCTGTGTCCTGCCCCAAGAAGGTCCAGCCACATCTTGAGGAAATGAATGCAGACAAAGCTCAGCAGCTTAAAGGAGTGGATCCCACTCAAAGAGATAGGAACACTCATACGCCACTGGTGGACTGCAAAATAACACAACCTCTGTGAAAGGAGTATACAGATACCTCAAAGAACTCAAAGTAGAACTACCATTTGACCCAGCAATCCCACTACTGGGCATTTACCCAAAGGAAAAAAAGACATTTTATTGAAAAGACACCTGCACTCGAATGTTTACAGCAGCACAATTCATAATCACAAAGATGTGGAAACAACCCAAGTGCCCATCAATACGTGAGTGGATTAAGAAAATGTGGTATATGTATACCATGGAGTACTATTCAGCCACAAAAAATATGGCGAACTAATACGTCTTGTATTAACCTGCATAGAACTGGAGCCCATTCTTCTAAGTGAAGTATCGCAAAAATGGAAAAACAAACACCATATGTATTCACCATTAGATCGGAACTAAATGATCAACACTAGAGTATATATGGTAGTAAAATTCAATGGAAATCAAGCAGGTCGGAGGAGGGAGGAGGGAGTGGGTAAATTCACACCTAACGGCTACAGTGCACACTGTCTGGGTGATGGACACACTTACAACTTTGACTCAAAAGGTACAAATGCAATTCATGTAACCAAAACGTTTGTAGCCCGGTAATATTAAGAAAGAGAGAGAGAGAGGAGAGAGAGAGGAAGGGAAGGGGAGGGAAGGGAAGGGAAGGGAAGACAAAAGGGGAGAAAGGAAGAAAGGAAAGAGAGAGAGGAGGCAAGGGAGGGAGGGAGGGAGGGATACCAGGGCCCTATGCTTCACACTGAGTTACCATTTTCACAATCACACTTCTCACTTGGAAGGAACCAAAAAAAGCATCCCTAGTTGTTGGAGTCCAAACCTCATCAGGTTCTCCTGGGAGCTTATTAAACCCGCAGATTCCTGGTCTCTCACCCAGACCCATAGAACAGACTGAGCAGTGGCAGGGCCCTGGGATTTGGGTGTTTAATTTATTTCTCTGGTGATTCTTGGGTAGCCCTGAACTCGGGGCCCTGGAACCTCTGAAATGAATCAACATCCAAATCTCACAAAATAGGAACCTGATCCAGAAGGGTCGAAAGGTCCTGTCACCCGCCCGGGGGCCACCTCCCCGCGGCTTCCCCTCGCTGTCCGCAGCCGTGCCCTCTGCCAGGTCCCCCGTGGAGGAGGCGGCCCTGCCTGAGTCCCCCCGGAAAGAACGGGCCCTGGGGGTCCCGCCGGCACGTGAAAGGAAAGAGCCACGCTCTCCATCAACGCAAGTCACTTCCGCAGGTTCTGGGGACCCGCGGCATTGCGAGGCGCCCGTGCCGGTGCCCCACCCGGTCAGGTGCAGCCCAGCCGGGCTCCTCCTCTGACTCCGCCCGGCCCGCATTGACCCCGGCCAGCGGCTAAGCAGCTCTCAGAGCGGAGATGTTTTACTAGCGAAGAAGACAGGGAGGAGCCAGGGGATATCCGTTACAGCCATTATTTTCCACTCAGGATCCTATTTTGCATCTTCACTGGAGGCCCATAAATTGAACTTGGAGGGAGGGGCCCAGAAACCCGCAGCGGGGACTTCATTAAAACGGGCACGGGGCGCCTCGGGCCAATCAAAGAGAAACACTGCCACCGAGCGGCCGCTCTGGGTCATCACAGGCTGGCTGCCCCGAGCACCTGCCTCCACCAGCTGAGACAGACTTCGCAGAACAGAGCCGGCGGGCACGCCCTTCCCTTCTGTTTTCTAAAACTATTTTATTTACATTAGTATAAATACATTCACGTGGTACAAAACCCATACGGTCCAAATTGGTTCCAGTGGTTGTCTCCAGGGCTAATGTGGATTCAGCCAAATGCTTAGTGAGCGGGTCTCTCCCAAGTCTTCAGCGCCGCTAATGCCTACATCTCGCCAGCATCACCCCTGCTCCCTGTCCTAAGGGACTCTGTGACCCCCCTCTTAGCATTCACCACAAATCTGGGCCGATTCAGCTGCACCCAAGGCCTGAGCCTAAATAAATTTTGCAACTCCCAGGAGCCCTCTGTTCTGAACAGCCCTGGGCACCAGATGTTCCCAGGTATGAGAAATTTAGGCTGGACAGACACAAAGAAAACCTTCGAATGGGCAAAATTGTTACAACCCTGAAATGGGTGGCTGAGGGAACTATCAGAATTTCCTCTGGAGATTTTTGCAATTGGATTAAGTTATGCAAGTATACCATGTATAATAGTGAATCTATAATGCCATAAAAGACAAGGCAAAAGCTAATTAATGTGGGAGGCTGAGGATTGCCTTGCATTTGAAATGTGCTTTCCAACATATATTGACTGTGTTTTGCTATGAATATTTTATTTATTAATTTATATAAGGTGTGTATACTATACACCTATTTAGGTGAACCATATGTACCACACTCTACACTGCTTCTAACTTAACAGTAACTTGGAGATTATTAGGCAAAATATTTCTATGAGCTGGTTTTTCATTGATTGATAGTTTACATAATTAATCAGATGCATTGCAAGTTTTAACGTTTTTTCTTATAACAGAATGGATCGTTTTGAAATCAACCAGGGAATTGTCCTTTTGTTTTTAATGATGTACAAATGGAAGTTCTGCTAGACAGTATTTGATTTTCAAGGAATCAAATAATTGTGTTTAGAGTAATTGAAAATGGAAAAGCCAGAACGTGTACAGGAAAGAATCTAGGATCATGGAATGTTAGAGTTGATATCTGAGAGATGAAACCCTAGCAACTCCCTTATTTTACAAGATGAGAAACTGAGGCCCAGGGAGCTGACGTGGCTCACACAGGGTCCATCACTCATGTCTCCACTCTCCCACATGCTCTTTCCTGGGGGTACTGGCTGAGAACCCCAGGTCTCTGAGTTCTCATTGTCACTCAGCAGCGACTCAGCTATGAAACTCCAGGACATCCTCCCACTCTCCTGTAAGCCTCAGGTTCCTCACAAGTAAAATGAGGAGATCAGACAAGAGGATGTCAATGATGCACCAATTTCCCCAAAATCCCTCCCGCACTCATAGCACTCAACATTAAATATGCATGAATCAGCACACACACATTTGCAACATCGTCCATGAAACAGAAACTAGCCACACCCTCCCGCCATTGGTTTCCCAGGGGACCCTCTCATCAACAGGGCTGCAGCTGCAATGAAGTTTCCTCCACAGCTGGGCTTGACCCCAGGCCGCCTTCCCACTGGCAAGTCCCAGTCGGTCATAAGGAGCAAACGCAGCTGGCTGAAGCGTCTGTCTCAAGTAATTTGCTTCTGGATCGATGTGCAAATACATTCACGAGCTCAAACAATCAAGTAGAGAGAATAATTCATCCTGCGAATTACAGCCGCCTCCATCGAGCAGGTAGAAGAGCCAAGCAGAGCCCATACTGCCCGAGGCCCACAGAAGAACCGCAAGGTGCAGAGGTGCCACTCGGCAGTCCTGGCTCCGCTAGGTCACCGTTGACTTTTCCACTGCCAAAGAGATTTAGGGGGAGCTAAACCTCTGCCTGAGCAAGTCTGCCTGTGATGTGGGTACCTTATAAGCTCCCGAGGAAGAGCTTGGTGGATGTTTTACCAGCTTCCTGCGCCACTGCAAGTAGCAGACACCCCTGGAGCAACTCTGAGAGACCAGCCAGTTCTCACGCTCAGCATTTGAAAGGGCTGCCTACCAGCTTCACCCCCACCTCTCCCCACCTTCCTTCCGTCGTCCACGGTTAAAGAAACAATTATTCAAGACATGTGTTAAGGATGGTGTATAAGGGACTGCTGCAATGGGGCCTTGCAGTGGAGGAAAGAGAGTGAGCTTGACCCTGACTCCAACGAAGACAACTGGGGATTCATAGAGAGGAAGCAAGTGGATGAAAAATTGCTAAGAGAAAACTTCAAGGACAAGGCGGTTCTGGCTAAACCAACTTGATAGGATTATTACTAAAGAAAGCCCAGGGTGGTAAGATATCGAGGGTAAGGGGTAAGAACAGATATCAAGGGTGGGGGATTTTTGTTAAAATGACCTAGCAGATTTTTGCTCAATCTGGATTCTACAAGAACAGAAAGGGAAGCCCAAGGTTAGGCCAGTGAGAAAGGACTCAGGGGGCTCATCAAAGGGGAGTCTTTGTCACCTCTCTGCCTTCTTTCCAGGTTCCACTGCCCACACCTTTCTCCTAAGTTTGACTCCCCTGGCCCCACCTCCTGGATTTTTGCTTAAATTGCTAGTGGGTAGCTGAGACCCTTAAGTGCTAGCTTTTACTAACCGGTGCCCAAATGACGCAGGTCATGGAAACAACTGGCAAAGATGAAACATAGAATGCTTCAGGAGGAGCCCACTTTCTGTCACCTGAGCCAGGGTTATCCAACGCCTCAGGTTTCCCTGGGGAACTGGGACTTACAGATGCTGAGTCTACCCCAAGGTCTGAATGGCCCAGCATCCGTGAGCCCATCTGTGACTTCACACAAAACAGGTCCCAGGCACCTGCAGCCTTTTGCCATGAGTGGGATGGACAGCTGGCGGGTGGAAAAGGAGAAACTCGACCCACCGAGTATGAGCGCGCCCAGTGTCGGGGTGTGAGCTCCAAGCCCTGCGCCCCAGCCAAGAGACTGGGCCCTTCCGGGAAGGCAGCAACTTCTGCACTAAAGAGACCTCTGCTCTCCAAAGCTGCATATCCCAGGCCTGCAGACGCCCTTGGGAAATTTGTCTATCTGAAGGGACACTTTCTCCCAAAAGGTGCACATAATGGCCTCGCCCTCTGTAGCCCTCTTTTGCTCAAACCTGGGATGTGCTCCAGGCAGCCTCCCCACGCCTGCCTGGACACTGAGCCTGCCACCCCCAGGCCATGCGGAGGTGGCCGCCACGCCCTGCCCTTCTCACCACCCTGACAAAGCCCTATAGGTGCCGTGCAGGGACGAGACAGCCGGGCCCTGGGACGCGTCCTGCAGCACATGGAGCCCCCTCCTAGGGCTTAAATACCTGTAACTGAGCTGTCCCTGGCCACAAAGGCAGGTGGTGGCCCCAGTGGCACCTGAACTCAAGTATTCCACTCCCACACCTGCCTCTCCTGGTGGGAAGAGATGCTCCAAGGAGGACTGAGGAATCTGCTTTTCGGATAACACGAATCACCGGCCATGGGAAGGGGAGAGGGGCACAGGTTTCTGGCTCCTCAGCGTCCCCACCCCGTCCCAGGTTTCTACTTTCCTGTCCCCCTAGTGTTCTTTCACTGCGTCCACCACCACCGCCCGAGCCACCAACATCTCTGCTTGGAAAGCAGCAGCAGCCTCTTCAGGAGTAGAAACATGGATAAATAATAAGACGTGCTCTGTTCGCCTGTCGGAGTCATCAGGAAGGTGATGTGAAATAGCGTGAGTGAAGACACCTATCCCAAGGTCTGGCACCTTCTAGGCGCTCAAAAAATGTCCTTTAGATATAAAAGGGAAATAATTCCAAGGATTTGTTAAATTGTGATATTAATAAATGCAATACAAATAAAAGAAAAAGATAAAAAAATGCAAAATTAAAAAGAAAAAGAAAAAATGCAGCAGCCTCCCAGCTCGTCTATCCCCAGCCTTCTGGTCTCCCTGTAACTCATTCCCGGCACAGCAGCCAGAACCAGATTTTTCAAAACACAAACCTGACCATGGCTAACCTCGATACCGAAGAGAAGTGGATCAGAGGCACCCCCACCCTTGCATGAACCAGGTGAGGATCCAGCAGCCCCTCCCTGTAGGAGACTCGAGGCTCGTCCCATAAGTGGTGCTGTATCCAGCCATTGGTTAGGGGATTCTAGTTGCACGGTACATAACTCTATAAAGTTAGCCAGGTCCTACCTCTAGACCTTGACTGCACCTGCGCCTCGGAGCCTTTCATGCAAGGTGTAATTGAAGGACCTACAGGGCCAGAGAGCTGGAGTCTCATTGAGCTCACAGCTAAAGTTGTATGAACTGATTTGTGCCTGCTTGCTAACACATGACTGTTTAATACATGTCTACGTGGGGCAAAATTTGCTCTGAGCCCATGTAATATTTACCTACCATTAAATACCTCCCCAAAAAGACTCTGATCCCTATATGTGACCACACAAAAGGTCATATTTGCAACAAGAGGGAAAAGAAAGATGGACGCCGGTGCTGGGGGGTAGTGGAGTGTCCCCAAGAAAACCCAGCTGCCTGCAAGCCTGTGATTCTTGGGGGAAAGTTCCAGCTGGAAAGAAGCATCCTAAGGTTTTAAATTTTTAAAGATTGTAAGATTGTGACTCCAGGAAAAATCAACAGTGTGTTACCTGCTCTTTGGAGCTCTTAAGATCTCTCCTGGGAGTGAGTGTGTGAAGATGACGCTTAATCTCCTTCTCTGCCTGTCTCTCTCGTTTGTTCATCCAACATACGCACGGTGAGTCCCGACAGCGTACCAGGCCCACCTAAGAGCTGTGGGTTGGCAGGGAACTAAACAGACCAAATTTCTGCCCTCGGGGAGCTTCCGCAGGGTTGGTCCCAATTATATTATACCCTTAACCTAATTGCACTGCTGTGTAATTGTGATTAGAACAAAGGTTGGTCGATAATCTACAGTGGACAATGTTGG
The DNA here is from genome assembly GCA_004363605.1 of Indri indri. NCBI lineage: Eukaryota > Metazoa > Chordata > Mammalia > Primates > Indriidae > Indri > Indri indri. The sequence goes on along the minus strand of RJWJ010030244.1, from coordinate 1,209 downwards.
TGCAGTACCCAGACCACTCCGGACCCTTTCTGTGTTCCCCCACCTTTCCCTGGGATGACCATTAATCAATGACTGTTGGATGTGGGTGTATTAAAGCCCAGCCCCCTTGTCTCAGGATTGCACCACTCTGAGATACAACCTGGACTCCAGAGCTCCCCCGCAGGAGAAGACTGATGTCAACACTGGCAGGACTTGACTTGACATTGCTCCCCTGCTTGGTCGGCTTCCTCCCCTCTCTTAGGTCCTCAGCCCTTTACTGGTCTTCCAAGAAGCACTTCCTTAATAAATCACTTGCACACAAATTCTCATCTCAGTTCCGTTTCAAAGAACCAACTTAAGACAGTATCAATTATAAATCCATCCTTGCTTATAGCCAATGTATTCATTTCACCAAACCAGCAGCATTCCTGAGTGCCTACAGTGTGACATTAGCATCGTGCTGAGTGTGAGCACCACCAATATGAATATGACCCAGTCCCACACAGGAAGACTTCCATCTCCTTTAGCACAAAGAAGTACGTTCAAAGGAGTGGTGACTGGAAGCAGCTGGGTTTGGGGGAGCATATGGGATGAGGGATAAACTGTGCCTAGGGAATCAGGGGAAAGCTTCTTGCCTATAGTAGACCCAGCACAATGAAACATATGCAGAACCCCTCCTTCCTGCAACCCTCTCCCCCACATGCCTTTCAGCATCTCCCAATGAAGAGGGTAGACCTGCTTATCTGTTTCCCTTATTGCTCATCTAATCCCATCTCCCCTTCTTCCCTCTGTCCTGGATAAAACTCATCCTGAAGGACGAAGTCCCTGTTTCTAAACTGGACTTAGACCAGGTGTGGTGGCACACACAAGGAGTCCCAGCTACTTGGGAGGCTGAGATGGGAGGATCACTTGAGCCCAGGAGTTCGAGGCTGCAGTGAGCCATGATTGTGCCACTGCACTCTAGCCTGGGTGACAGAGTGAGACCCTGTCTCTAAAAAATATATACAAAAAATTTTTTAAAAATAAGCTATACTCAGAGCACCGTGACAAGTTTCCAGGAAAGGCGCATGTCTTCCAAAGTGGGGGAAGCAAGAAGCCTTTGTGTAGGAAGAAGCATGCATGTTGGATCTTGAAAGGTGGGTGGGGTTTTTATATAGACTCACAGGGAAAAAGGAAGTCCCATCAAGGAAAAGCCCAGGAAGCAGGAAAGGAAAGGTGTGCAGAGTCAAT
>RJWJ010030243.1:0-20053 GCA_004363605.1 Indri indri | reverse complement strand
ACAAGAAAGGAAGGGAGGGGGAAGAAACAGGGAGACAGGAGGAGAAGAGAAGGAAAGGGAGGAGAGGGGAGGGAACAAAAAAAGAAAAGGAAAGGGAAAGATCAAGTAAAGGTACAAGAAAAAGGAAATTACCAGGATTTGTGGGCGAGTATGGGAAAGCTGTCATATTGTGTAAGTGGACAGCAAGCCACTGACAGGCAGGCTTGGGGACTAGCAATGTGGACTAAGATAATGAGCTGCCCACATCATTGGCAGGGCAGGATTTATCATCAAAGCTAACCTCAGAGTTGTATAGAAAGTTTGTAATTAATTCAAATATTTAACATAGCCATTTGGTAAACTCAATTCTTTGAGTCTTATATTACCCATCCTGTTTGTTTAAGGCCCAGTAAATAACCTTAACTGGGTTCTGTTCATATCAAAAATAATTCTGCCAGTCACTGAACTGGAATTTAAACAGGAAAAAGTAAACCTGAATCCTACTTACTAGGTGAAGAGGCAAAGCTGGGCATTTGATAGAATCTGAGCCCTCCATGACTCTATATTAGCATAATGCATATTAAATATAATTTTTTTAATCAGGCACCAGCACGTTATTTTCTCTCTCTGGACCACACACTGCAGTCGAAATCTGAAATCACAGCTCCCATAGCACCCTGGTTTTCCTGTTGCCATGACAACTCCAGAGAGAATGAAATGAGGCTCCAAGATATGATCAAATTCATTGATTTTTTTAAAACATCAAGTTACATATTTCATGAATAGCAAATCCTGAATATCGAGTTAAAATTAGAATGCATTGCTTAAATTATACACATTCAAGTAAAAGACTTTAAAATCTAGAATTTGAAAGAACTGTCTCCATAGAGTTGCTGAAATATATCTAGTATACTCTCCATTATGCTTTTACAATGAACATAGAATCATCTGAATGAAAAACATGAAAGGACTCTGCCGTCTGCAAAGACAATGAGTTGTCACTTTCTGTCACCAGCTGTAGTCTAGCAAACAGGTGTTCAGTAACCAAGTATCATGGCTCAGTGTTTTGATACATTAGTGACTGGTGTACAATATTCAAATATTTAGTTTAAAATACACTGAAAATACAAATAAGAATAAATTACAAGTGAATAACCTTGGGAAATAATTAATAGATAATTAAACAAACACATTGAAGCATAAATATACATAACCATTACTGGTAAGAAAGGCCACCTCTGTTAGACTCAGGAGAAATTTATGGAAAACAATTTTACTGAAAAGTTCACTTTGGATTTGCAAACATGTTTTTTGTCATCCCTCAGCCTGCAGAAGTTTCAACAGTAACTGACACTTTTACTATTTCTACCTGAAGTTACCAACACCCAATACGTGTAATGGCAATAATTTGTAATAGCTTAGAGAAACAGTATACACGGAAGCCCTGTAACATCCTCGTTACCCATAGGGAGATGTTCCAAGACTCCCCAGCGAATGCCTGAAACTGCAGATACTAATAGCATCAACCCCTTTATATACTGTTTTTCCTGTACATACATACCTATGATAAACTTTCAGCTTTTCATTTAAAGGGAGCACTTTATGGCCGCACTTTGGCGTATCTGAACATCACTACTCTTGCACTCTGGGGCCATTATTCAGTAAAATAAGGGTGACTTGAACAGAGGCACTGTGATACCGCCACAGTCGCCCTGACAACTGAGAAGGCTGCGGTTACTGCGTGACTGACAGGCAGGTAGCATATACAGTGTGGAAATGCTGGACAAAGGGATGATTCACGTTCTGGGTGGGACAAAGGGAGACGGTGCAAAAATTTCATCATGCTACTCAGAACAGTGTGCAATATAAAACTTGTGATTTTATTTCTAGAACTTTCCATTTAATATTTTCAAACCATAGGTAACTGAAAGTGGACAGGGTGGGGGTGGGGGGGGGACAACTGTACTTTTGTTTTAATTAAAAATCTGACTATTTTTAGGATTGGGCCAATTTTCTCTGGGCCGAGATCAGTTTGTTTGACAATGTACTTCATAGGTTAGGCTTTGGGACACTAATGACAGGTTGAAGGCTTTTAGCTGCCACATCTCATAGCTAAGTGTTTCCTGTGCAATGTGAAAGGTTAGTTTGCAAGAAGCACTTAAGATTTAAGCAGGATGGTATGTAAGAGAAACATCTTCCCTGGTTCTTTATAAAACAATATTTTATTTATGGTGTATATATTTATAGTTTGAAGTGAATTAAAAATGAGTAATGGCTCTTTATTTTGAGAAGCAGAAAAATAGTAAATACATTAAGTTCATAATGTCATCTTAATTATGCTAATTTGGTAAAGTCTCTACAACTTAGAGAAAAGGAGAATGGGACCAAGAAAAGTTTCTCTGTGCTAAGACACATACATACAAATGTACACACAAACATATAGCTACATGTACATGATCCAATGAACCTCTTGCACAGACTTTGAACTTTTTTCCTACCTCCATTGTGTTAACCTGACAAGGGACATAGTAAAATATGAACTATCTCAAAACACTAATAATGAGAACCATGAAGTGCCTACAATAGCCACCCTCTGGAAAATACACTGTATTGGCATTTTTCAAACCGCAAAAATGAAAAGCTGAAAAGCTGCTATTTCAAGCTGGCTCTTAACAACAACAAAAATCCTTTTATTACTAAATTCTTGCACTTTGCGGCCAGTCATCGACCTGCTCATAATCATTACCAGGATTGTCCAACATTGCTAAAGACAAAACTCTATGCTTAAGTATTCAAGGTGTTACTGAAACTGCAAGTAACTGCCTAGGTCTAGTTACTCACTGCACAGAGACAAGAAGGATTACCAAGGGAGAAAGAAAAAAATTTTTAATACATAAGACATCTGTCGGGAGAACAGGAGAAACAGCCTCAAATCCTTCTCTCTGACTAATGGACAGTACGGGATTTTTAAGAAGGGGCCAGGTGCGCTGGGGCAGGTGTGAAATTAACAGGGGGCTAAGTGCATTGGGACAGGTTGTGGGGGATGGTGAGTCTTGGCATCAGGAAGTCTGCACAGGGGCCCTGGGAATCTCAACTTCTTTGTCTTGAACAAATTCCACAAGTTCTGGGAAAAAACTCAAAAAGCTCAAGTAGTTAAGGGAGAGGATTGTAAAAAAAATAGAGGGGTCCTGAAATTTGTTCATAGAGCCAGTTAAAAAGGCACTCCTCGACCTGGTCCTCATCTGCCATTTCACCCTCTCCCTCCTTTCCTCCACCTGAAAATGATTTTTCCCAGCTTGGCTAATACACTATAGCCTTGTCCAATTCTGCTCGTATCATTCATTCTACCTGAAAGTCTTCCCCATTCCCCTGCACCTGTTCCTGTGACGGTTATCCTCGGAGGATCAGAAGCCCCGTCACCTCCCCCTGACAGGTCGTGGTGCTGGTGCTTTGTCTAGCTCAGCTCTGAACCCACAGTCTCTCTACTCTGTGGATGACTCTTCTGACAAACTTATCATCCTGCCTTGGGACATTTCTTGTCTCAAAGCTGCATACAGTTATTTTTATTTCTGAATGATTTAGCCTCTAAAATGTATAGGTCCAAGTTCTGCTAAATTAGTCCAAAGCTCTTTGTAATCAAACACTTGTAACTGCATCCTAGTAGATTCTCAATACATATTTTAAATGTATGTAGCATAATATTATAATGTGGAAATGATTATATTTTCATATCCTGAACATTTTTTGGATGGCACCTTGAAAAATCACATTTTAGGGGCCAATCATGAGAACAGGGATACCACCCATTTAGTGTACTTCATATGATACATAGGATTGTCCATTTGTAGGTGGGTAGTTTGAAAAATTATTTGAGTTATTTCAAATTTTATGGACAGACATTTAATGAGGGAGATAAATGGAAAAATTCATGAGTGTTAAAACAAATAGAAGTCTTCAAAATGTTATTTTATCTCAAAATAAGCAAAAACTACCACCCAGATCCCAAAATAAGAAATCGGATATTTTCATCCTTTGAAGAATCATTAGAATGGAGTAGTCAATAAGTCTATATCTCATTGCTTCTGCTACTCATACATGGATATCTTTATGGATGTATTCATGACATTTTCATGGCTCTCCATTAAGGTTACAAATCTCCTTCAGATCAATATCTGGAATTTATTTCTTTAGATTATTAGAGTGATACACAGTAAATGTTCAATAACTATTGACTCTAGTCAAGTGATTAAACCATCAAATCTGAGTTTCCCTATTTTAAAAATAAATGATCATATGTATCTCCTAAGAACAGCAGGCATTGTTTGAATAATGCCAGTAAGTGTCTGGCATATAACTAGTCCTTTAAAAATATCTGTGAAAGGAAAGGAGGGAGGGAAAGAGAGGGAGAGAGGATGCCATGTCCTAGAGTGTATAGTATAGACTATGGACTGTGCATTAATGCTGTTAAAGGACTAACAATATGTTACCAGATATAGGTACAAACAGGGTACATAATAGTCCCACAGTCAAGAAACAAAATCCTCTGCCTTCTGTCTTTTATTCAACTTACAAAATACATGTCAGCTCTCCCCTCCACCACCATCTACTTAGATATCAGCAAAGCTCTTTTTTTCTTTAGCTCCAGTAGCACAAACATTAAAAGTAACTGTATTTTACCACCAGGAAGAATGCTTAACAAATAACACTTTGCATTAGTGAAAAAAAAAAAGACAACAAAAATGCCAAATTGCTGAATAGCTGATGTAGAGTATTAGAAGCCAAAAACACACTGAAAATTTGTAACTGTGCCCAGAGCTACATTTAAGCAAAAGAATCATTACTTCTACTTTGAAGAAAAAGCTTCTAAATCAGCAAACCAAAGAAATTCAGCTGAACCTCTTTCTGAAATTGGCAAACAACACATTTAGTAATATTTTGTACACAAATAATGCCACTTCTCCAAGGTGCTCAAAATATTTTGCGAACATCCAGTCAGCTGCAAAGCATCATGATTAAACAACTCCAGTGTTAGTACCATCTCATAGGAATGAAACCTGGTGCTCAGAGTGATCAAATTGTGAAGCCGGACAGGGCCAGAGCCCTCCTCACTCCAACCTCCCCCTACACCGTCCTATGCATCTGCCTGCTTCCAGGTGCTGCACTTAAACAGAAACTGATTTCCCTACCTGGGACTTCTCGGCAAAGGTAAAAGAGCAAACCTAGGCATCTCTGGCTGCCACTCAGGAATAGATCAATTCAGAAGGTGAGCTTAAGGACATATTTAGTTGGAACAGACTACAGCTGGTTTCGTAGATAACAATTACTTACTGATAGATAATTGTGGAGTTTGCAAATACTGCTTCCAGGGACATCCATAATTCCTCAGAACTTTCCAGGTCTCAGAGGAAATGATTGGCAGGCTCTTTTCAATAATGGGGTAAAACTGAGCTCTTAAAAACTCATTCAAAAGTTAATCCTCCCTCATGCCCACCATCTTAACAGAAGCCACTGAAGACAGCGACTACAGAAGACACCCATTGCTTCTCCCTCTGCGAACACCCACAGAGATCCTTGCTCTAGGTTACTCCAATATTCTCCCTTTTGTTGCTACAGGAGCCCCCTATATCTCAGTCTTTTGTGTGAGTCTTTCTTAGGGGCTGTGCTTTCCTACTGTCCCGCTAAAGGTGACCAACAATACATAACACCTGATACAACTGGACCAGATCCCGTCAATATCGCACTCAACTAAAGCCCATGGAATCAAAGCTGCCTGTGTGATTTGGCTTAACTAAGGGATACAAAATTTGATGTTGACTCATCATGGCTGCCTTCCAGCACTCTTGCTATTCTATATCCTGATATCCTTAGCACTTTTTTAGTATTTCTATTTAGTATTTTTGGTATTTTTAGCATTTTTTTTGTTTCAGCACTTTAGTATTTAATGTGTAACTTCAAGATTGCAAGATCTTGCATCCAAAATTTTGCTAGCATAAATTTAAGATGAATTTATAAGTATAAATCATCCCATTAAGTATAGAAGGCCAGTTTATTTACTAAGTATAGCTATTAGTCCAATTTCTAGGTTACCTAAACTTCAGACTTTTATCCTTATAATAAGCAAACTGGTAGTCTAAGTTAATTTTAGGAAGTAGGTAAGGGGTGGCTGAACTGTTATTCCCAAAACCTAACCCTTGTCTCTCAGCCTCACTCTGCATGGATTTTCCAATTCCACTTCTAATATTAGAGTAACACACTCTCATTTAAATTTGGTGTATTATCTTTTGCTTATTTCTCTCTTGTACAACTACATTGTTTTAGAATTGTCTATTTCTGAGTCTCTTTCTCCCTCCTTCATTCTCTCCCTCTTGACTCTGAGCTCTCAAGGGTAAGTACTATGTGTTCTCATCTGCAAAGGCCCAGGGCAGTGCCTGAGACACAATGCACTCTCAATAGATGTTTGTGGACAGATGCACTAATTGTGTGAGTAAATGATTAAAAGAATAAATAGTATGCTCAATAGCATATTCACTAAACACATGTCAACTCTATATTATTTTCCTCTGTGTACTTTTGAAATTACTGTCAAAACTTTCATGACACACATAAAAAAGCAACCAATGTAGGTAATAGTGAATGATGAGATACTGTTCACATGGGTTTAATCAGGGACCTCAGCGGAGTTTATTCTTGGAACACTTCTCTGAAATCCGACATGATGAGGACGTCATCAGGGCATGGGCTGAACTGTGTTCCCACCAAAATTTGCACGTAGCAATCCAAATCCCCTGTACCTCAGAATGTGAACACATTTGGAGATAAGATTTTTGAAGAGGAAACAAAGTTAAAATGAGGTGATTAGGTTGGGCCTCCCATCCATTATGACTGGTGTCCTTATAAGAAAAGCAAATTTGGACACAGACATGGACAGGACAATGATGCACATACAGGAAGAAGACAGCCATCTGTGAGCCAAAGAGAGAAAGAAACATCAGAAGGAACTAGCCCCGCTCACAGCCTGATCTCAGGCTTCTAGCCTCCAGATTTCTGAGTAAATAAACTTCTGTGATGTTTGTGGTACTCTATGGCAGCTCTAGCAGACTAACACAGCAAGGAATGGGCTATTTTAAGAAAGCATTTGTGCTCTGTGACCTGCAATATTTCATACAAGGAAAAAGAGGTGAAGGAAACTATCATAATTGCCTTCTATATGCCTAGTTACAGTACTAGGTACTTCATTCAGGAGAACCACCTTTGACACTCCCAAACAACCCTATGATACATTATTATTAATCCAATTTTTAAAATAAGTGAGACTCAGATTAGGAAGCTTTCTAAAGATACTTGGCTGATTTATTTCAGAAAAAGCTTCAAAACATGCCTAGCTCACTGTGAAGTCTATATTCTCTTACATTCTCTATATTCTCCATAGGCTAGGAGGTCTCTGAAGGCTGAGGGTCTGGGAGAAATATGCTCTCATGTCTACAGGCAGAAGAGCATCTCCACACACACTGGGGAAGTTAAAAGCATATAAATTCATTATTCTATCATATTTTTAAATTACAATATATGTCAGAATATAAGATGCATTTTTCTACACATACATAAGAATGAAAGAGCAGGGAGAAGGGGAGAGGGAGAGAGAAGGGGGGAAGGAGGAGGACAGGGAGTGAGGGTGAGCAAAGAATGAAAAAGTTACCTTGCATTCGTGCACTTAAGGTTAGAACTAGAATATGCTAAAAGGAAAATTCAAAATATCACCTCTACCAAATTCATGTTCTAATAGTAACTTTCTTAACAAGAAATAGAGTCTACCATCTTACCTGAGGTGGAGATTAGAATATACCTGGAACATGCTAAGTCTAAATCTGTTCCTACTATATAATCCATAGGCCAAAAGCAATGGAAGTACTGCCATTATATTTCTATTCAAATTAAATTTTTTTATTTATTATGTTCTCATAATATTTATCTGTGCTTTGTGTTAGTTTTCACTGAAATATTTGACAGGGAGAATGATGGTTAATTTTATGAGTCAACACGACTAAGCTATGGGAGGCCCATATAGCTAGTAAAACATTATTTCTGGTGTGTCTGTGTTTTTGTTTGTACTATTATAACAAAATATCTTAGACTGGGAATTTATATAGAATAGGAATTTATTTCTCAGAGTTCTGGAGGCTGGGAAGTCCAAGATCAAGGTGCTGGCAGATTTAGTGTCTGGTGAGTGCTGCTCTCTGCTTCCCTCGTTGCTGTGTCCTCAGGTGGAAAAAGAGGTGAAATGAACAGACTCACTCCCCCAATCCCTTTTCTAAAGGCACTAATCCCTTACATGGTAGCTGTGGAGCCCTCATGGCCTAATCACCTCATAAAGGCCCCACCTCTCAATATCGTAGCCTGGGAATTATGTTTCAACATGAATTTTGGAGGAACAAAAACATGCAAACCAAAGCAATCTATGAGGGTGTTTCTAGAAGAAGTTAGCATTTTAGTCCGTAGACTGAGTAAAGAAAACCATGCTCACCAATGTGGGCAGGCTCTTCCAGTCCACTGAGAGATGAAATAGAACAAAATGGCAACATGAGGCAACTTTGCTCTCTGGGGTGCCACGTTCATCTTCTTCTGCCCATGGACATCGCTGCTCTTGGTTCCCAAGCCTTCGAACTCAGGCTGGAACTTATGTCATTGGCTACTGTGGTTCTTGGGCCTTCGAACCCAGACTGAATTATACCAGCAGCTTTCCTGGTTTTCCAGCTTGCAGACAGTATATCATGGGACTACTCAGCCTGCATAACATGTGAACCAATTACTATAATAAATCTCTTTCTCACCAGATAGACAAATATGTAGATAGGTAGGTAGATAAATAGTAGATATCCTATTGGTTTTGTTTCTCTAGAGAACCTTAACTAACACAGGGAGTGAATTTGTCCCCCAAAGGACAGCTGGAAATGTCTGGAGACACTACTGGTTGTCACATCCGGGGTAAGTTGCTATGGCATCTAGTGGATAGAGGTTAGGAATGCTGCTAGGTAACCCCATTTTATAATGCACACAATAGCCCACAACCCCACCACGAAAGTGTTATTCAGCCCTCACAGTGCTGAGGATGAGAAACCTCGAACAAGTACTAAGCGTTCCTGCACAGGAGTTCACTCAAATTTACTGTGTCAGCTTACTTTATACCAATATTTGTGATGTATTAGTTTTGACTCCATGTAATACACATCATATTGAAGGAACCATTAAATATGTTCATATAAACTTGGCTCACTTTTTTTAGTTGCCCACAATTTCTACAATGCATTACCAACATTTGTTTTTATAGAAATGCATATATGATATGAAACTTCATTTACCAGTTAATATATTGTGTCTTGGTGCCTGTTGTTACCAGATACATGGTAATATCTTTGTAATTTTGTGATTTTAAACTTTTTCAGGATGAAAGTACAAATATACATAATATCATATTCATAATATCATGTCCCTAACATGATTTTCCACTGAACTCTGATTCATAGTATAATATATGAACAAATTATATATTCCCCTAAAATATATTTTTACAACTGTGTGTCATAGAATGCACTTTTTTCCCAAAATTATCTGTGCTCGAAAATTTCAGAAAATATTTTATATCTTTGTGTCTTATATAATGGCAAATATACTATGAAACACGGCATTAGGGAATTTTGCAGTTAAAAGTTCATTTAAATTCCCCATCCATTCCATCCGTACATATCAGATTTGCACAGGTTAGATTCAATTCAGCAGACATTTACCGAGCACTGGAGAAATGATGACCAGGACAGAGTTTCTAGCTCTGAAGAGCTCATAATTCCAATCAAAGAGAAACAGACAGCAAAACATTTGTTTGTGGTTGGAATTACAAGGGTATAACAGAGTTTCTTTATATTTCTTTCTTCTTCTTGAAGTGTCTATAACTAGTTTCCCTGTTTCTACATAGTCTTAGTAAATATAAATTTTAGTAATTTTTCGCATCATATTAAGTCCCATAATTTGCTAGAACAAATTTGGATTCATTTGGGACCTGTTAATTTTTTTCTAATTTTTTGCCCTTTATAGGTAATACTACAGTGAAAATTTCAAGTATGTGGATTTTTCTTTTAGATATTTCCTTAAAATAAATTTCAGAGGAGTGGGATTGCTGAGTCAAATAATGTGAACATTTTTATGGCTTTTAAAATATACGGTTTTGATAGAGGCCAATCTCATCGGGGTTAGATGATATCTCACTGTGGTTTTGATTTGCATTTCTCTAATGATTAGAGATGCTGAGCATCTTTTTATATGTTTCCTGGCCATTATTCTGTCTTCTTTTGAAAAGTTTCTGTTCATTTCTTTTGCCCATTTGTTGATTTTTACACTTTCCTGGATTAAACTTAAGCCCATTATCCAAAGTGAGGCACCGCAAGAGCAGAACGGGCTCCACTTGTACTCGCCATCAAACTGGTTCTAACTGATCAACACTAGGTTGATCACATGGCAGAAGTACTCTCTAGGGATTAGGGGGATGGGGGTGCAAATCAACAACTAAAGGACAGGGGAGCACTGTAGGGGGGAAGGGCATGCCTTAAACCTGCACTTGGGTGAGGCAAAGACATAAAGTGTAACTATAATATTTGTACCCTCACAATACCCTGGAATAAAAAAAAAATACATATATACGATTTTGTTGCTTACAAAACCATTGAGACAACTTACATTGCCACTAGGGTATAAACGAAAAAATTTCATTGAGTTCTTTCCAGCATTGAGTTTTATCCTTTAAAAAAATGTTTTTATAATTGAATGATTTTAAATGCACCTTAAATTTTGTTTAAATTTTAAGTCTTTGACTACTGGTATGTACAGAATAAGTTTTTCCTATATTCCTATCTGAATTTTTTTCTGAAAATGAATGTTTATGTCCTATGTTTATTTATCTGTAAGAGTCCTAAGATTTTTCTATAAAATCAAACATAGAATTATTGGTAAATCAAACAGTTCTGCTTGGCTTGTATGCTCTTACAGGATTGTTCTACATATAGTACATTTACTAGGTTGTGTACAACTGAAAAAAACTGAAATCCTAAGAATATTTTCTATTTTTCTCAGAGCTTAGATTCTGGGGGAGGGGAGCATTCAATAGCTATGACAGCACAAGTAGTTAATGCCCGTTTATCCACTTATCAAACAAGCATGGCTTGGTTTCCAAATGACTGTAGAAATTAAGTTTAAAGTAAATAAGAAAAAAAAGATAGCCATCTGTTAAGAAAAACTTAATTTTTGTCTTTTCTTCCCTTCTACTTTCTTTGGGTAAGTGGTTTAGGGGATTAAGGCAAACATCTAAACATGCTGTTTTGCACTGAGCTCACTTAGCCTTTTCTTCTCAAGTCCTTGACCCAGATAAAAATATGATTTCCAAATTCAATGAAAGTTTAAATCGAAGGGGTGGAGAAAAATGCTATCTCAGCTCAAAGTCTGATCTCTCTGCTCTCTTACAGTTGTAATCGTAAAATAGAGCTTCACTTAAAAATACTTCCCTTTGTTCACCCAGGCTTCATAGTATCATCTTGCGGGAAGGGACCTTGAGATGTCATTTGCAACCTCAGACCTCATATTCTAAATCAAAACTCAAAACAACTAGCCGAACAAAAGGCTTTTTTCCTTACTTGCCAATGTATTTGTAATGATCTTATAAATCTTAAAAAAGTCACATGAATTTATATGTACAATCAATGGTCTAAGTCTCATTCGTCGCCACTTAGTCCCTTGTGCAATGGCATCTAGTGTCAAGGCATCAATAGGCACTGATGTGCTGTTTCCACCTAGTTTTGTGTGTTCAGCCCTCTTCACTCTCCTTTATTTCAGTCAGTTTATTCAAGCGCCTATAAACATCTCCCCCTGCACATCCCATAGGTATTTCAAACTCAGTACCTTCAAAATTGAAATCATCTTTCCTTCCAAATGAGTTTCTCCACTTCTATGTCCTCTCCCATGAACACCACAACATTCATTACCCAAACCAGAAATAGGGATCTTCAGAGCTCCCTTCTCTCTCTTCTCCACACTCAGTCACTGAATCCTAGTCAATTCTATCTGAAAAGAATCTAAATCCCTCATGTCCACTTTCTTCTCTCCATCCTTACCATCGCTGCCTTAGTGCACATCCTATAACTTCCTGGGCTAGTCATTAAAATTATCTCCTTATTGGTCTTCTTTCCTCCAGCATTCATCACCACCCACCTGCCCCGTTCCATCCTCACCTGTTGCAGATCTTTCGAAATACACATCTGATATTGTGACACGTGATCACCACTATTGCTACTGCTAAATTCTTCCAGGTTCTTCGTAACTGAGCCTCATAGCCAAGGCCGTTCAGAAACTTGGTCTGACCTGCTGCCCTCTACTGCATCGTCCTTGCCATTCCCCTTGGGAATCCTGACCCTGGACTCCATGGAATTCCTTCCATTTCCTTGACCAGGTCACACTTTCAAGCTTCTGTGACTTTGCAAATGCCATTTTCTGTGTCGGGAGTGCCATATTTACCTTGTCTGCCATGTCAACACCCTTCAAGATTTGGTTGCTTTATCAGCCCTGCCTCTGGTAAACTTCACTGAACCCTTATCCCGGCTCCCACCCCTGCACCTTGGGACCTCTCCTTTTATACTCAGCACATCTCCACCACACTCTACCTACTTGCTTGTGTCTCCCCAGTAAACTGTAAGCATGCTGAGGACAGGAACTATTGCTCTATTGCTGGTGTTTAAAATAGTTCTTGGCCCAAGGAGTATCTGATGATCAAATGAATTTGTATCAGGATCCCGTTAGATGGGAGAGGGATTTTTCTGTTTTCTTAAAAGGCATTCTGAGCACTCTACATTCCAGGTGGAGAGAACTATGGGTTGTCAAGGCAGCCACTTTCCAGCAGGGCTTGATGATAGGAACTTGTTAAACAGAAACTGCATAACACCATCACCCCAATATTCCACCACCACAGTACATAGCAGACAACTACATGGAGCAAGCTAGTCTTTGAAGTTTAGTTTTCATAGAAATCTCCTCCCCTCCCCTTCACATGAGATGATAAACCCACACCAAAGCCAAGGGAGACCCTGAGAATAATCACTTGACCTTTGGGGAACCTGAAACGTAGGAAGACTGACATTTCTTTCTGGGATTGGATATTTGCCAAGCCACCAGGCATGTTACCAATGGAGGAAAGGGCATGGATCTCTTCTGTAAGTTCCTGCTCTGAGATCCTGAAAGCTATAGAAGCCAAGTCACTTCCTACACACAGGGCACAGATACAGAAGCCATGGAGAGCAGATGAGCTTGGGAGCTCACGATGGTATAAAGAAGAGTGCACATCAGAGGAGTGTGGTGTGATGCTGCTGCCCGAGACCATGCAGATGACATTGCATGCTCTCCAAGGACACCAGCAGGACTCAGGGAAACTGGCCCCACCTGCCTACATCAAGACAAGAGCCTGAGCAGTGGCTGGTTGTGACCACCAAGGAGAGGACAAAAACCCTGCCATGCTCTCTCCCCAGCTAGCCCCCGCCTGAAATGTGGAAGGGAAGGCTTTGAATTAAATATGAAAGTTTTTAAATGAATAAAATTAAGCCTTAAAATTAAGCCAGTAAACCCTATATCCCTGAGTTTCTCACAGTTAAAAAAGAACTGAACTATTTTGACAACCATGCCTGAAAAGTTATAGAATCCGATTTTCATGCTTTTAAGTGTTAATAAGGTATAGTTGACATTAATTGAAAAAAAATAGTTAATGTTTATGTCCCAATAATTTGAGACTCCTGGACAAAACAGCTATAGAGAGAAGGAAGGAGGAGAAGGAGGGAAGGAGCGGAGGGAGGAAGGGAAGGAAAGAAAGAAAAGCAAAATAAAAAAAGGAAGGGAAATGAGCCATACTCAGAATCCATCTTAGAAGATAACAGAGATAGCTTCTGTTTAACATACAATTGTATTAATGTGTTTTGTATGTTGGTATATGATGTCTTAGACATTATATCACTATATCTCATATATTGATTTAACAGAATCCAGGATATAAGATGCTGGCTCAAAGATCATGTCAAGGCACTATCATTTTAAAAGAATTATTTTATGTGATGTCAAAAACAGGACTCACACAAGCATGCGGTGTCTAACTGTAGGTTAGAAAATGACTTTCTGAAACACAAGATCCCTGTGCTCTTTATGATCTTATTTGAAAGATCTGAGTTTTCTGCTGTAACTGAGATTGTCATGGATAAAACTCATCTTTACCACAAGGCAAAAAAATGAGAAATTTTGAATTGTTTTAAAGAATTGTTGCTAGGCTGTATTTTCCCTTAACATAGGATTTCTAGGATTGAAAATTACCAAGCATCTTTGTGATCCTGCTTGCAACCCCTCACACACACTTCCACTCCCCAATCTCAGAGAGGCTCCTGCCTTCAAAATACAGATTGTGACCCCAATGTTGGAACAGACAGAGGCAAAGTAAAACATGCATAGGCTTTAAAAGCTGCAAGCTGGCTCCAAACAGCTACAATGTGCAATTGTTCAGTTAAACAAACTGACAGATCCTTAAAAGAAAGTCTTCCTAAAGCGATATCAATAATGTTCAATGCTTCTTTTTTGAGATGCTCTGAGCTCTTTATAAAAATCAACACTTTGCATGAGTTTGAATAAAGAGAGATCACAGAAACAGTGAACCCAAGCAATATTTCTGTCCAGTTATCCTCTTGACAGTAAACCCTATATCCCTGAGTTTCTCACAGTTAAAAAAAAGTTCCTTAGGTATTAAAAACCTGAGGATAAGGAGGATTCCTCACTCATGTATACATAAATTCTTTCAAAAGTATTTTGTAACTGCTATACTGAGCCAAGCAGTGTGCTATGGGAACCCCTGGTGATGAGAGAGTATCTCATTTTTCTAGGAGTTTCTGAGAACAATCAGCTTAGCGCAAGGCCTAACACAAAGCCAGTGCTCAATACATGCTATGAATGAATATTAGAGGAAAGTAGTTACAAAATGATGAGATGATGAGAAAGAGGCATGTACCAAGTGCCGTAGATGGAGGGGCCTGATCTCAACTGACCCAGTGGTCAGAGCTGGTGGTCAGGGAAGGCTCATGGGCAGGATGTTCTAGACAAGGCTCTTTAAATTACAGCAAAGCTGTGTTCTTCCCTTTCCCAGAAACGTCCTTACCTATGTCTCTACATACCGAACTCTTATTCATTATTCAAGACCCAGATGAAGTCTCAACAACTCGGTGAGGCCAGTTCCAACCATCACTGTCTCCCCAACTGAATCTTTTGTGCTCCAGGTTTCAGGAGCATGTTATTTACCGCCATGTTTATATGCACATTCTCAGTCTGTGTCCTTATTTATTTTGTTGGAATGGTTACTATGTGCCAGGAAATGTCCTGATTGCTTTGCACTGTCACCTTATTTGATCCTCATGGCAAACCTTTGTGGAGTTTATCATCATCCCCCTTTACAGCTAAGCAAGCTGAATCCCAGACACCAAGACTACTCAGTCTTTTGCACTAAAGAACAAGCTCCTTGGGAGAAGAAAATGCTTCGTCTCCATCTTTATAACAGCAGCTTGTAGGATATGACTAGGCATATTGCAGACTTTCAATTTAATAAACAAAAGTATAGATATATAGTTAAATAAAAATGTTTGCCAGAGGCCCCCATCCAAATCAAAGACTACTCATTTTAGGAGACACTTAATTGAATTTCCTTTTTCATAATCTTCTCTCCCCTCTTACCAACTAAAACATTTAGTAAATTATTGCTCTTGCTTAGGGAAAAAAAGACAGAAATAATAATTAGTGATTCTTAAGTGTTATTCTCACACCAAGTAAAGCTCATCAAGATCTGGTTAACCCATTTACTTCAGAAAGACAAATTTCACATCTTCGTCAAAAGAAAAAAGGAAAATGCTTAGAAATTTCTTTGAGAAATGTCCGTTCAACACTGTGCCAGCCTGCTATTTAATGTGCTGCCAAAGAGCAGAGGATGTCCACAGTTAAGCCTGCTAAAAATGAGAAGGTCAACACATTGTCCTTTTTGCCAACAGTCTCCATCTCAGGAGAGTATGAAGAGCGACCCGAAGGCTAATGAATCAGTGGCCACTTGTGGGCAAACCTTCCATATCCATCTGACCCCCACCATTTGAAGGGTTGAGATTAGCTCAACTTGTGCAAAGGAAGATATTGCACAAATACTATAGCAACAGAGACCAAAAAGGTGTATGAAACTATATGCACAGAGTGCACTATCTGAACAGAGAATATAATGTCACTAGGTACAACCTGATTGGCCTCTAGGTCTCTGAGTGTCCTGAAATTTCCACTTCATTGCTAATTTTGAAGTACTGAAAAGCAGGCCTAGCCTGGAGAATGGAGGCACCCTGATTTCAGAAAGTACCAAAAGAACACAACCTCTTTTTAATGATTATAACCTCATTCCTTCTGGATAAGTCCCCATTTTAAAATGCCAGCATCCTCTAAGAAGGTAAACCTTAAGTCATTATCAGTTAACACTTGGTTCATCCAATAATTCCCTATCAGAGATTAGTTTGCCAATGGAGAAGAATAAGAAAAGGACCCAGACTGGGGAAAAGAAAGGAGTCCTAGGAAGGAGAAAAAGATGACTGCCATAAGGGTGGGGAAGGCCCGAAGGCACACATTTTGTGCCTCACAGTTTTGTCAGGCTGGCTGTGTCACAAAGGTAGACACACAAGCATATCTAGGGCACTGGGATCAGTAAGTAGTTTCCACTCAGGAAACAGTTTCAGTGAGAGAAGCGCTTCTTTACCAGTCAGTGTCTATTGCAAACAAACAGATTTGGGTGAGTGGGGCCGAAAGCTGTCAGGCCAGCACCTGGCACCCCGGGGGAGTAACACAGCAGCCAGGGGAAGACACGGTACTCCTGCATCAGGCTGCTCAGTGGTACATGGTTAGGTGGAACTCAGGGCTGACACTGCTCAGAACTGGGCAGCGACTTGATGTTCCATCCTGCCCCACAGAAAGACAAGCTGCGTACTACTCCTCACACACACTGCTTGGAAAATTCTCATTTCATAAATTGCATGAATATTATCATTGAAATGCTGTGCATGGGTTGCTCCTGTTCACACAGTCAGGTTCTAGAGACAATAAACACAAAAGATCTGCAGTGACATCACTTCGAGTCATCCAGCCAGCAGACCAAAGTCACCCAGTAACCAGAACTTTCAAATGATCGAGTGTAGGTTTGGGCTCTGGTGCACAAGAAATAAGAGAGGCTTTCAGCTGGGCTGAAAAAGAAGAGAAGCTGAGGAAGTACTATTTGGGGGTCCAGGACACTGATGGAGCAGAGTGGGGGGCAAAATGGACTCATAGCACCTCCTTCTGCACTCAGGCCAAGAGCTGGGCTGCCCTCAACCACTGTGCAGGTTGTGCCCTGCACAAGGGCACCCAGTCCACATGGGCGTGACTGGGAGATCAACTCCTCTCTGCAAGCCACGCAATTGTCTGGCAGGACAGTGTGAGCTCACCTGAGGGGGTACCATTTTCTAAGTGGTCTGCCCAAAGAGGGTGCCTTTTTTTTAAATATATACCATTGACCCACCCAGCAGGTACACCTTTATCTTAGTAGGCACAGAAACACCTTACCTGTAAGCAGATGCCATGCCAAATCCAGTTCAATAGGGAGTGAGCAGGAAAATAGAAAACTGCGGGGTAACCGCAATTCCCTCATGGCCGCATCCACAATTCCTGCCCTTCCCTCCTGTAGACCTCACTAGACTTGGAAATTCTGCTTTGGATCACAACAAAGGGATTATTGTTTCAGGAGGACCAAAGAGGAGCCTGGAGTCCTAGTCAACACCCTGTGAGCATGAATGTTCAAGTAGCTCTAGACAGAGAAAACACACACGCAGCATTCCCAGGAGCAAAAGAAGAGGAGGGAGCAGATGTGGTGTGGATATTTGCACACACCTACCCACCTGTAAAGTGGGCCTGATTAGGGGCTTGGGTGCAAAGAGCTGAGTGATGGGACCTCATCTGAGAAGTCCATATTCTTTCGCCACATGTCCTGAAAGAAGAGGTCAAAAGGGAGTTAGAAGAGCCTGTATGCTGAACAACGCAAGGTAAGTACTAAAGTTAATTTCTGCTTAATTCTCAGATTTTTCCAGGCCAGCTGCAACCTCCTTTTACGAACTTGGAATCTCTGAGTCCATGTCTAGACTCTTGGTCTCCCACCCTTTCTAAGAACCAGAATTTTCTTGCCTGGGAATTCCTTCATAAGCTCATGGGCTTATCCTCTCCTGAGCATGGGATATCGTAGGGGTGGAACACAGGAGGCCCCTCATGCCTTCTCCCCATTGCTAGGTGCAGCCCTTCCAGTCACAGGTGGCATGTGGGAGACACAGAGAGCTCCTTATAAGCTTCCCCCACCTCAGAGAGATCTCATTCTTTGGTCCTGTGAGGATCGGAAAGGAGGAATCTTTATGGTGTGATGCATCTAGGGTTCTGAAAGTTAAGAGCATCCTTTTCCAGCCTCGGGCATCAGCCAGCTTGCCTGTGAATTTTGCATTTTAAGCACCTCAGATCTCAGCTTAATTAAGAGCATCACTGCTCCCTGAGCAATCTGGTGACAGAAAAGCAGAAAAGCAAAAAAAAAAAAAAAAAAAAAAAAAAATGCACAGTGAGCTGAGTTCCATTCCTTCAGGCAAGCACTGAAGGGAAAACTGCTCCTGCCCAGGGGGCACAAGTGCTGCCGAGCAGGGGAATGGGGCAGAAGGAGGGAGAGAGCCTGGATTCCTGAAGCCACAGCCTTGCCGGAGACTAGACACACACAGTGGAGTGACAACAGGGCGGCTCTATGACAACTTGTCACCAAGCATGCAGGGACCAGTCTCTTCTCTTTGCAAGCACAGAGGTGCACAGAGTGAAGGGACTGTCCCCATGCTGTGGGCCCAGCAGGGGAGCTGGTCCTAAAAATAAGTAGAGAATTACTGTGAGGATTAACTGTGACAGTATCTGAGAAATGCTAAGTACAGACCCGGTACATTCAATAATCAGCAGCTACTAAGGTTATTATTAGGTGACTCTTATGGGCTGAATTGTGTCCTCCCAAAATTCATATGTTGAAGTCTTAACCCCCAGTACCTTCGAATGTGACTATATTTTTAGACAAGGCCTTTGAAAAGGATAGTAAGGTCAAATGAGGTCACATGGGTGGGCCCTACGCCAACATGACCGATGGCCTTACAAGAAGAGGAGATTAGGACAGAGATGCACAGAGGGAAGACCACGTGAGGACTCAGGGAGAAGGTGGCCATCTGCAAGCCAAGGAGAGACATCACAGGAGAAATCAACCCCACCCACACCTTGATCTTGGACTGCTAGCCTCCAGAATTGTGAGAAAATAAATTTTAAGCTGAAATCCAAAGTGTTTAAATGCAAAATTCATAGGCAAACTGTCTGATGCCCAAAGCTAGAAAAGGATGCTCTTAACTTTCAGAACCCCAGATGCGTCACACCATAAAGACTCCTCCTTTCCGATGCAGCTACCCATCTGTGGTACTTTGTCATGGCGGCCACAGCAAAGGAATACGGTGCCCCCAGGTTCACCCTACTCAGCATCATGGCCTCCAAAGGAGACCTCAAGAAAGACTGTGCTTGTCGCTAGCAAGAGCTTTGCCTTCGTCCCTGCTGGGGGAGGCCAGGGGACAAAGATGACCCAGCCCCTTTCCCTCTAGAAAAGCTAAGCCCACTGGTAAAAATGATTTAGCTGAGCTACAGCCATCTTGTCCTTTGTCTTAGACACCTGATACCTTGGGGCACTCAGACAGGTGCAGAGCCAGGCTGAAGCTTGTGTGGGAGCCACAACATTGCTTTTACTTTCCTGTGTTATATCCTGAGCCTCGGGATGCATCCAGAATGTACTTTTCTCAGTTAACAAAATGACATTTTAACTTAACAGGAATTAAGCCTGGCTCACCTGGAGCTAAAAGATAGCAGGAGAGAGGGGGGAGGAGGAAGAGGAGCTAACGTTTTATTGCAGGAT
>RJWJ010030242.1:0-20035 GCA_004363605.1 Indri indri | reverse complement strand
CCAGAGTCACACATTTAATAGACAAGTTTTTTTTTGGCAAAAACTAATTCAAATTAAACCCACAGTGAGGTAATTTTTAAGTGAACGCATCACATCAAAGAGTATTCACATGAACTAAGTTATTTAAAGCAAATCTTCAAATATTGTATGGGATCTTGGGCCCCTAATTGATACTGTTGCAACAAGAAAGCTCTGTACCTTGAGTTTCTGTACAAAGAGGGATGCCTAGACCAAGACTTCTGGAACTGTGGGGTGCAGAGTCACCTGGGGATCTTGTTAAAATGCAGACTGTGATTCTGATTCATGTTCTCAGGGAATGCTGATGCCACTGGCCTTGGACCTTATTTTGAATAGCAAAGTAATGGATAATCTAGGCCCCTACGTAAGAGGGGACCTCGGCACCCGTTTTTAAGCTGCAGCCTTTAAAGGCAAGTCAGCTTCACATGTGGAGGCTGTTGCCCATGCACAGAACTCAGAGAAAGCCAAAAGCCCTGTCACATCAAAACTCGGAAAAGCCACCACCAAAAACAGCCAGCCCAGAAACAGGGAAGGAAGGTCTGATCCCTTGATTCGCTCATGGTAGAGCAGGCACAAGGAGGAACAACAGGCCATCCCAACCCAGAAAAACTGGACAGGGCACAAAGGACTCCAAATGTCTAGGATGCAAAGGGGATGTTTAACTTTGCCCTTAATTACTCTGCCTACACCCAAAAGGTTCATTCACTTTTTTAATAAACCTAGGTAAGGATCCATTATAAATAAGGTACCACACTAAATTCTACAGGGGGAGCCCTTCAGTAAATTAAAACCCAACAGGGGCAAAAACATGGGAGACGCCCTGAGAAGGACAGAGTCCAGGCACCCACTTTCTGGCAGGAAAGACAAGACGGCTTCAAGGAGGAAGTGGACTGGCACTGGGCAAAAGAGAGATGGGAAAAGGCAATATGCACCAGGACTGGCCCGAGAGGAAAGAAAGGTCCGAAAGAAAGGTTCTCTCTGGCCCAAGAGGTCAAAGAGAAACCAGGTATGCTTTAGGAGATGGCAAATAGGCCAGCTGGACTGGAATGGAGGGTTCCAGTAGGTGGGAAATGCTTGTTGGGAATGATTGTGAAGCTGAAGGTACGTTGGAAGCACACCATGGAAGAGAAGAGACCGAGGAAGAGGCTCTTTATATACTTCTTTATATTTAATCTTCAGCACCACTCCAGGAAGTAAGCCCCTTACAGAGGCGGCAAACTGAGAGGTCAAGAAATTTGCCCAGAGCCACAGGCCCATCGATGAGTTTGAGTTGCTGCTTTGCCAAATACAGTCCACCCTCCTTAACCCTGGGTTTGACAGTCATGGATTTGACCAACCAAGGACCAAAAATATTCAGGAAAAAAACAATCAAAAAATAACAATATAACAATAAAAAATCATACGGATTTTAAAATACAGTATAACAACTATTTACATAATATTTATATTGTATAACGTGTTATAAGTAATCTAGAGATGATTTAAAGTATATGGGAGGATGTGCCTAGGTTATATGCAAATACTACGTCATTTTATATAAGGGACTTAAACTTATTTCGGATTTTGGTATCGCTGAAGTCCTGGAACCAATTTCCCGAGGACACTGAGGAATGACTACTTCACCTCCATAGCCCGAGCTCCATCCACCACTCAATGTTGCTTTGCACGCCAGGTGTTTGAGTATATCCTTTGGCCAGTGATGTGAAGATCACCCCTCCCCTCCCGCCATACCACCCAACAGCTGAGAAAAGCCATCACTAATAAAAGCAATGCCTAGGCCTGAATTACAGGCTGCAGAGCCTTGAGGAATCTACAAGACATCCTAACCCTATCTCAGGATGTGACGACTCAATTTCCCCAAACAAGAGCCTGGAGGAAAGAAACCAGGGAGGGGCGTGGGAATGGGGCTGGGTCGTGAGCACAACTGACCACCATTCAAGCAGCTGGGGTTAAGAATCCCAGATTTCAAATGTCGAGCCTTCGCCTCCTCCACCATATTTATCACAACAGGGATCTAAAAGTTTGGAAAGTAACGGTCATTTACAGCATAATTACCCAAACTTCAAAATGGTCTAATCCACAAACATAGCCAGACTCGGTCCCTTACTCCAGCCTTATTAACAGTGGAGTCTCACTACAACTCCAGTTAATTATACAACAGTAAGATGGAAAAATCTACTGTGATCTATTAAAAAGTCATTGCTCCCTTTAGTCATGCATCTGGGGGTGGGTTTGAGTCCCAGGACTTCACTAGAAGACAGCAGGCACCTCAGCCTCGGCTGAAATTGTTTACAGCACATGGACAGGTTCCACACCAAGGCACATTTGGTGGAATTGATTTAAAGCTCTCATTAAAATGTTCCTTTGTTGAGCACAAGACATCCCCTCCAACCCCAAGGAGATTCCAGACCTCCTGTCCCCAGCCCTCAGCCTGCCCTAACTTCCCCCCACAGGACTCCCCCTCCGCTGAACACCCTCCACCAGATTAGCATCATTAACATCAGAGTCATGTTCGCATGGAAGAATTTAGCATTTGTTGAACAAGAGCCCTGTCTCCACCAGAATCTCCCCTTGACTCCAGAACTCCAAACAGCAGCAGTGAAGGCAGCCACATCAGGCAGACCCACACACCAAAACCCAACCAGACAACCCAGGAGGCCTGTGAGCTTGGGCAGCTCACCCACATGCCTGGGCCTCCACTCTGGCTGTGCAAAAAAACTTCCATACTTCCTCTGGGAGATGTGGATTCTGCCATGAGCAATAACCACCACACACACAGGAAACACAGAGCTACTCTGGAAACACCTCCACTGAATCCCCAGGGCTTGTTCTCTTTCCGGGGCTACATTTACCTCTCCTTTTACAACGGGGGGAAGGGAGATGTTGATTCCACCAGTGCCAAGACCCCTCAACAACTGGCAGGCCAGGAAGATCTTAGAAAAGGCAATTCGCGACCCCTGCCCTCCCCACTGCCACTCTCCAAAGGAGGGGGGAAAGTGATAAGCTAGGACAGGTCCCTTGGACAGAGTTCCCCAAGAAAAAGCTGCTTTGAGGACCACCACCAAAGATTTTGTGTTTTCGAAGATGGGAGGCTTTATTTCCAGTCCAGGCTGTTTGGGACGTACGGGTAGCTGGGTGCTTTCCTGTAAGGCACTTCAACACCTCAGTGGAGACTCTTAGGTGTGATCAAGCCAGGAAATAAAAGCTGGGGTGAGGGAGTGGGGGGTCTGTCTGCCCTAGAGATGCGGCCACACCCTCATCAAAATGCTGAGGCCCTCCAAGAAAGTCAGAGTTTGCTCTTTTTGCCTTTCTGCCCTAAGAAACAGAGACTTCCTTTCCTCTGTTAGGACAGATAGGATGGAAATCCAGGAAGGAGCAGAATAAACCCCGTCCGCACCTTTGCAGGTCGGCCATGCCCGATTTTGGCAGCGGCCTCTACACATTAGTCACCGCGACAGCCTAGGACCCTCTGCCTCCCGGATTCGACCCTGGCACGAAGTGGGCTCAGGGCTCCGGCCCGTGAGCTAGAGGAAAAGGGGCGACCCCTAATTTTTCCCTTCTTCCGCCCTCATTGGCAGGGCCATCTGGGGTCCCAGTTTTGTCCAGGAACTTGGAGGAGGGAAGCCGGGAGCGGAGTGGGTAACAAAGCTCCGCGCTCTGAGCGCTGCAGATCGGTCGAGCACCGGGCCCCAAGCCGGCCGCCTTCACCTGGACTGAGCTTGCCGCGGTGACTCCGTCTCTCCCGCCGCACCCCCCACAAGGCGGGTAGTTATTTCTCCGCGGAAAATAAAACTCCCCACCTGGTCCCGGGAGCCGGCAACTCCCGGCCGCTCTCGAGCAGACTCTCGGGTCAGGCCGGGAAAACTGCAGAGGCTGGAAACGCGTCCCCGCGGCGCCAGTGGGAGAGGGACCCCGACCGAGTTCGCGGGGGCTTCGCCAACCTCCCGGCCCTGAGGCTCCTCGCGCCCTTCCGCCGGGACCTCGCGTGCCCAGCGAGCCTCTCCACGACTCCAGGGTTTCTGCCCCCGCGCCAGCCGCCCAAACCCACCTCCCCGGGTGCCCCCTTTTGCCCGCAGGACTCCTGCGCTTCCCGAGCCCTGCTTCCCCAAGCTCGCCAGGACTCACCGCCCAGCAGCGGCAGCAGCAGGACACTAAGCAGAGGCAACCGGCGGGTACTGGCCGGGGACCCCCGCGCAGCTCCCATCGTGGCGGCTGGGGGAAAGAAGCTGGAGGGCGCACGGCGGGCGCGTAGACTGCGCTCCGCGGCGGGCCCAGGAGGCCGAGCGCACCGAGCGCGGGCGCTGCTGCAAAAGCCGGAGCCGGAGCCCGAGCCCGAGCCCGAGGCGTCCCGAGCCGGAGCCGCGCGCGCCGCCGCCGCAGCCGCCAAGCCCCGCCCAACGACGCCCCCTCCCCGCCGGCCTCCGCGTGGCGCCCCGCCCCTCCGACGCCCCCTCCCAGCCGAGGCGGGAGGAGCTCGCGGTTGGGGGAGGGGTCTGGAGAGAGATGGGGAACAGAGGGAGAAAGGTTCTGGGCAGTGCAGGGCACCTTAGCAAGGTAGGGGAGTATACTCTGTGCCTACCGCCTAATCTGCAGGGACCCGGGGAACCAAAGTGACTTTTGTGATTCCGTGGTCCTTAGGGAGTTCTGGGCCTACCTGGAGGCTCTGACCAACAGTTCCCCCAGAATTCTCCAGGTAGGAGGAGGAAGAGGGGCCCTGACCCATTCTTCAGCAACCCAAAATCCTAAGGGAGACCTTGAACAGCAGGACGTCCTTGATGTCCCCAAGCAGGATAACCTGGAGATGTTATGTAGCCCCAGGACAGACGTAGCCTGGAGAAGGACGAGAAGAGTGCATGTCTGGGGTCTGATTTTGCTCTGGACCAATCTGGACCCAAAGGTAGAAACACTGGGCACTGAAAGCCAGGCTGAAGGCTGTTAAACTGACAAATTCATCCCAAGTCCATCTCCAGGCAGTCTGGGCTATGTCAGGGCATGGCCAACTCCAGCTGTGGGGAGGCCCAGCACAGCCCTTGTTCCAGGCACCCCACGCCCCACCCCCAGCGCCACCACCCCCACATTCTTTCTTTGTTGTGAAAGCAGCAAGGGGTGTAGGAGGCGGTCAGGAGGAGTCAAGCTTTAGAAGATGGGCCCCAGCTGCTGCTCAGGCCTCCAGGATATGCTGAGAGGGGATGGATAGTGCGTTGTCTCCCCTCTGGCTCGGAAGGGCCCCCCAGGCCTGCTTAGACTTCCCTTCCCCCAAGCAGCTGGGAGGAGGAGGGGCAGCCACAGAGGGCCTCACAGCCAGGAGAAGTGGCGCCAGGACTCCAGGGTCCTGCCACATGGCCACCACATGTCCCTGACAACCCAGTCCACAGCACCTTCTCCTTGGGTTGTGGGCCTCCTTCCCCATCCCCCAGATGCCTTCCTATAGGCCCTGCTGGAGAGGATACAAACAAGGGGAGGAAGAGAGGAAAGATCCAAGATCAACACTCCTCCTGTCGCCCCATCCATCACTGCCCCTTGCCCTCCTGTGAAGGGCCCCAACACAACCCTTGCTTCCTACCCTCTTCAATCAGGACTCAAGCAGCAGAAAGGTTACCTGATTCTTTTATTTAAGAAAAGTGAAATACATGGACCTGAAGTGAGGCAGCAGAGAGGCAGAACAGGAGAGGCCAGACCAAGGCTGCTTGGCTGGCCAACCCCAAACCCTCTGACGGAAAAGCCAGCAGCAGGCTGCATCTCTGAGGTGTATACCTGCTTCTTACCCACCTTGGGGGCCTCAGAGCTAGCTACTCTAGAAGACCACAGGGTGAGGAGGGGGTATCCTGAGGGCTATTGCCTAAGGGGGATTCCTGAGGAGGGAGCTGAGACCCTAAGGGCAGCAGCAATCTTCTGGTTAAACTGCTCCCCCTTCACTATCCCACCTTGGGGTGGGAAAGAGCCAGGAGCAATGGGGAATGCTGTGAGGACTGTGGGGGAACCCAGCAGACCTGGGGATTGGGTTGAATGTCAGCTGCTTGAAGAGAGGTCCGTAGTGCTGGCACTGAGGCCCCGGGAGACCTGAAACAGACACCACCACCCCATTAGCCCAAGGACCTCAGCCTCCCAAAGACTGTCCATCCATCCCATGGCTACAGTTGATCTCTGGGCCTAGGATCGAGCCTATAACCTCAACTCCAAGTTCTGGGGCTTTTGTTTAGCCTCAGCTAGGATTTTCCAGAAGTCCACAATCTGGTGGAGAAACTACCTGGAAGAACCACATGAATACTTGTGTATACTTTGAATATGTTACAAATGGTCATTTGCTATTAGAATATCACCACTCTTCTCTCAAAGAGAGAATATTTAGTACTTTTTTTCTTTTTCCCTTCTCATCTACCACTAGGTCTCCAAGATAAGGAGTACAGTAACTGCAGGAGGAAAAATAGTATCCTCAAATCATTCTTTTCTTTCTCTTTTTTCTTTTTGTTTCCCAGAAATAGGCATCCCTCTGTTGCCTGGGCTGGAGTGCAGTGGTGAGATCATAGCTGACTATAACCTCGAACTCCTGGGCTCAAGTGATCCTCCTGCCTCGGCCTCCCAAGTAGCTGGGACTACAGGCATGCGCCACCACACCTGGCTAATTTTTTTCATTTTTGGTAGAGATGAGGCCTAGCTATGTTGCCCAGGCTGGTCTTGAACTCCTGGGCTCAAGTGATCCTTCCACCTCAGCCTCCCAAAATGCTGGGGTTATAGGCATGAGCCACCATGCCCAGCTAATTCTTTCTATGTATTTTTAGTTGTCCAGCTAATTTCTTTCTATTTTTAGTAGAGACAGGATCTCGCTCTTGCTGAGGCTGGTCTCAAACTCCTGACCTCGAGTGATCCTCCCACTTCAGCCTCCCAGAGTGCTAGGATTACAGGTGTGAGCCACCGTGCCTGGCCCTTTTTTTTTTTTTTTTTTTTTAAAGACAGAGTCTTGCTCTATCGCCCAGGCTATAGTGCCATGGTGTCAGCCTAGCTCACAGCAACCTCAAATTCCGGGCTCAAGCAATCCTCCTGCCTCAGCCTCTCAAGTAGCTTACAGGTTTATAGGCTTGCACCACCACACCCAGCTAATTTTTTCTATTTTTGGTAGAGACAGGGTCTCACTCTTGCTGAGGCTGGTCTCCAGCTCCTGAGCTCAAGAGATCCTCTTGCCTCAGCCTCCCAGAGTGCTAGGATTACAGGCATGAGCCACCAGGCCTGGCCTCATTCTTGAATTATTCATAATTCCAAAGTACCAGTTTAAAGAATATCAATTACTATTTCTCTCCTGATTAACTTATTTGCTACTAACATCTGGCCTGAAACTATCCCTTGGTGGTCACTACACTACTTCCCTAATCCCACTGGGCAAGCTTGCTAGCCATCCTTTCTTTCTCACCCACCAACATGCTCACAAGCACTGCTCTCACCTGGAGGGGTGCAACACTGGGTTGGTTCAGATAGTTCAAGGAGGCTGCTCGCTTCATGTTGCTGCTACAATGGAAGAATAAAGAATTGAGGCCTCCTCTCTTCCTCTTGAATGTCTCTAAAGCTGTGGGCCTCTTGGGCACTGGCACACAATATCAAATCACTGTCTACCCTCTGTCCCCTCCTCTCCCACTCTTATCTCTCTTAGAAACCAGCATCTCCTCAGGTACCTTCATCCCCACCACTGGGGCACCCATCCTGCCAAACTCTCTCTCCATGGCCATCCCGTTGACCTCCTCCATGTTTCTCTCCAAGACACTTCTCCTCCAGAGATCAGGGGCCAAGAGGAGTTGAAGGCAAGGGCTTACTTGCCTGCTTTGCCATATCTCAACCTCGTTGTATACCTGGAGGGCCGAGGCTCGGTCCCCTGGAGCTTCCTCACCAGGAGTTTGCTGCTTCTACGAAGCACATCCCGGATCTTGCCCAGAGAGCCACTCCTCTGCAGGGTCCCACTGCCATCCTGGAGGAGAGGAATGAGCAATGGAAGCTAAGAGGATCCCACGAAGACTGCCTTCTGAGTCTACTCCTGCCATTTATTCTACCCACATCCCCCAACCCCAAAACCCAGTGATTAAAAACAAGAGCCCTGTCAAAATTGGCTCCCAGAAATACCCTGAAGGGATGGACTAACGAGAACAGGGACAACATGCCCTCGTACGCTATGAGAGCCCAGAGAACAGCAGGCTGAGAGCCTCTCACCACCACCAGCAGGAAATCAAGAGGCAATGATTAGACTTACCCCTGACCACTCGACAGCCACAGAAGCATCTTCACCTCCCTCAAACCTCACACTGTCCCCAGGGCCTTCCTGGGAGGTCCTTCTACTGTCACCATCCCCAAGCAGCTCTGCCACCTTGGTCTGGCTGATAGGGTCAGTGCCCTGAAAGGAAAAGGAAGGACCTAGAACTTCCTACTCATTAACTCCTCAGGATGGAGCTTTCAAACTTTTTTTCACTATCAGCTACTGCAAGGAAAACATTTTTTCCTTGTAATGCCCCAGTATACACCTACAGGAACAATACCCTTTCTATTTACAATGCATTCCTATATATAGATACATACATATTTTCAGCCATGGCCCACACTGAATTGATTTCATGACCTACTAATGAGACCCACAATTTGAGAAACTTTGACTCAAAACTGTCCTCAACCTCACTCCCCTCACCCCATACCACCCAAGTCCCTTCTTATGAAAGGGCAGGATTTCCCCTTTATAATCCCATTTAGTGAAGGGAATCTTGAACTTGGAGTCCTAACTACAAAGGACAGGTGGGAGGTAAGAACATGCTTAAAAACAACCACAACCACCACAAGACTGCCTCACTTTCTTCTCCTCTGTCTTCTTCTTCAGCGTTTCTTATTCTTTTTCTTTCTTTTTTTTTTTTTGAGACAGGGTCTCATTCCGTCACCCAGGCTAGAGTACAGTGGCTCAGTGTCTGCAACCTCAAACTCCCAGGCTCAAGCGATCCTCCTGCCTCAGCCTCCCGAGTAGCTGGGACTACCGGTGCACATTACCATGTCTGGCTAATTTTTTTTCATTTTTTGTAGAGACAGGGTCTTACTATGTTGCCCAGGCTGATCTTGAACTCTTGGGCTCAAGTAATCCTCCTGCCTTGGCCTCCCCGAAGTGCTGGGATTATGGGCATGAGCCACCACACCCAACTTCCTCTTATTTTTAGGAGACTTACAAGAAGCCTCAGTGGTCCCTTGTCCCCAGGGCCCTTCCTTCTTAGACCTCCTTCCCCTGCAGGCTTCTGACCTGTTTCCAGGAACGCAGGGCACATTCTTCCAGGGTCTCAGCTGCTTCCAGCTTTCCCTGGCGCCTGTACAGAGCTCCTAGGTTTCTCAGAGTAGTGTTCACTGTGGGGCTGTGGGGGGTGAGACCAAGGAAGGAAGAGAGCATGGGATAAGAACAGAAAGGAGGAAAGAGAGGGAGCAGAGCGAAGGTCAAGGGAAGGTCAAGGAAAGAAGGAAAAGGGTCCAGGAGGCTGGGATCAGGGCTTGGATGGAGGGTATGGGAGGCCAAACAAGCTTTTCACTGGCAGCTCACCTGCTCACTTTGCAGGCCTTGTACCAGCCTCCATACTCAGCATAGGGTGTGCTGCCCTCACGTTGCCGGCTCTGTAGGACAGAGGGGGAAGGGAAGGGAGTCAGGGATGAAAGTAAAGAAATGCTGGGTATAAGCTGGCATGGGGCTAGGGTACAGGCTGGGCTGAGGAAAGCACCACACATCTGGGGCTGGTGCTGGGTGGGAAACGGCTGGGCTAATGCATGGAGTAAGACAGAGACCCCAATAGCCTCGGGCTCCCCAGGCTGCCACCCCCCACTCACTTTGCTCATTTCTTCTCGCTCCTCTGCATGCATCCAGATGGGCTTGTGGTCGCCTAGGGGTGATACATGGGGTGGGATAGGGAGGTTAGAGATGGAGCTGGAGAGTACAGGGGGAACCAGGACCCAGAGGCTGACAAGTCTGGACTAAAGGGGTCTGGCTCCCCCTGAGAACCACTGCGGCCTAACCCCCCACCTTTAGTCTGCATTTCTTTACCTCCCTGCAGCCCTCTCCCCAGGCCCTCACCACTCACCATCCACAGACCCAAACTCCTGCAAGTGGGCACGGGTCAGGATCTCTTTGTACAGTGTCTCGGCCTCAGCATATTTGCCCTGTTTCAGGTAACAGGAAGCCTGGGAGGCAGGAAGGCAAAAATACAGAAGGAAGAGATGGAGGGAGACAAGGTCTTAGCCGGGCTCAGGGAGTTCCACTTCTTGGTGTCTCTGTGACTCTCCCCAGAGATCCTCCTCACATCTTCTTTTCTATCTACAGCATCAAGGGTATTTTCACCCCACTCCCAAGGGAACTTCTGCCACTGGAATGAGGCAGATCCCTCATCCCCAAAGGCAGCCCCAGAGATGGGTACAAAGTTGACGAGAATAGCGTACCAGATTATGGTGCTTCCCAATTCCAGGCCCCAGGTGGCCTTTCCCTTTTCCTCCTTCCACCCACTTTGTCCCTCCCTTCCTTACCAGGTTGTTCTTGGTCCGAGCTACATTAGGGTTGTCTGGCCCCAGCTGCCCCTCATAGATGGCCAGTGCCCGCTGGTAATAGCGTTCCACAGCCTCATACTTGCCCTGGTTCTGGCACAACAGAGCCAGGTTGTTCAGCTGCTTTGCCACATCTGGGTGGTCAGTGCCCAGGACCTGAAAGGGAGCAAACGAGTGAATAAATGGTTATGATTATGTGTGTGCACACGCACACGTGTGTGTGTTCACACACATGCATGCACGAGTGGACAGCAGAAGGAAGGGAATGATGGAAGAGGAAATGAGGCAGAGATAGGCAGATGAGAAAAAAAGGAGGGAGAAGGGTCAGGCCAGAGGAGAGATGTGGAGAAGGGGTTACAGCGACAAGGGAGGAATGGAGAGAAGCACGGGTGCCTACCTTTTCTCGAATCTCCAGTGCCCTCTGGCATAATGGCTCCGCCTCCTTGTATTTGCCCCTTTTGCCATAGAGCACAGCCAGATTGTTAAGTGTGGCAGCCACCTATGAAGAGAGGCCTGTTCCCATCAGACATTGATGCTGCAAACGACCTATGAGAATCTGAGGTTCCCCTGTTTATACAGCAGGGCCCCACACTGCATGACCGCAAGAGACACGTACTCTGTTACCCCAGCCAGAGGCTGAGGGGAGGGGAAACTGTTGAATAGGATGGCTCTGAGGCTCTATGGAGTGGTATCGCCCTCTAGGGGGATTTTTAGAAATTTCTGGAGGTCTTTTTTTTTTTTTTTTTTGGTTGCCATGAAGATTGGGGGCACTATTATCTTTGGGAAGGCAAAGAAAGACCCTGCCAGACATTCAAACACTGAATGTAAACTTTGACATTTGGTGGGATATCAATATAGGAGTTATGTTTTCTGATACATCATCCCTGCTCATCATGTCATATCATAGGGAATTATTTTCACACAGCTCATTTTTAAAAGTATCTTATTTTTCATTTTCTCTACTTTGAAAATCTATCATTTGCCCTGGTATGCTATGCTGACTTACGGCTACCTCTCTCTTTCTTTTATCATACACGACTTAAGGCTACCTCTCTCTCTCTCTCGTCGTACACAAATAAATCTCGTTTGTGATAGCTTATTATAACACTGCATTTTAATTGAGCGTCTACCCATACTTCTGCTCTTTCATTTTTCTAGTACTTTTTAAAAAATTTTTTAGAGACAGGGTCTTGCTATGCTGCCCAGGCTGGTATCAAACTTCTGGGCTCAAATGATCCTCTCATCTCAGCCTCCCGAGTAGCTGGGACTATGGGTGGGTGCAAGCCACTGAGCCCAACTCTAGTATTAATACTTCTTATATGGAATGGCTTACTGGTCTTACTTCTTTTAAATCCCAAGTTATTCATTATATATCAGACTATTTTGTTATTTCTTCTAGCAGAGTTGTATTTAATACAGCTATTACCGTATTATACTTTTATCTTATTATATTGCATATATTGTGTTACGATAAATTACTTTCCTTGTTTCTCTTGTATTAATTAGGGTATCATATTAACTTTTTTGGAAATCATATGTGGAAATAGGATACATCACCTATGAATTAAAATTCAGGAAAATATTCATTATAAAAAGGAGTCATTAAGTCTCAGAGAATTGAGAACCACTAGGATTGCTGGTCAGTGCCCAGAAGGAAGACATTCTCGTGCCTCCTTTCTAAACACCCCTAGTAAGCGGCCTGAGGGCAACAGATGGACAAACTAAGAGAGGTCAAAAGAGCAATGAGGGAGATGCAGGCAAGGAATACTGACAGCAGGGTGGTCCCGGCCCAGGGTGCTCTCCCGGATACTGAGGGCATCATTCAGCAGGTGGGCAGCTTCCTTATACTTATTCTGGTCCCTGGAAGAGGACAAAAGTGACAGGGGTTACCCTGAACTCTGCCCCCAAGACATCTCCTTCTCTCCACCCCTTTGGGAGGACTGAGGTACATTTAGGTATTAGGGACTTCCATGGGGAGATAGGACGCCTGGTGCAGGCAGTGAGAGGGCTTCACTGACACACTCATACCACAGTGCAGAGCACTGCCATCCCAAGAGGAGGCCACAAGTCATAGGAAGCAGGAGATGTTGCCCAAACTGGAGGAGCGAAGAGCCTGAGAGATGACTACTTTCTAGGTCAGGGGCTAGGGTATGGAAGAAGTGAGTGTTCTGGTACATGAGTAAGCACCCTAGTTGGGTATAGCTGGGAGGCGCAGCAGGGAGGAGAGGTAACCTGCCTTCGGAGAGGTAGAATGGGAGCCCAAGGAGGACCAAGGTGGGAATGCGGGGAAGATTCTGGCTGATGGAGGAGGGCAGTACTCACCGATACACCAAAGCAAGGATGTTGAGCATGGTAGCAACGTCAGGGTGGCCGCGGCCAGATGTGCGCTCCAGGTCCTCTAGTGCCTGCTTACAGAGTGGCACGGCCACCTCATAGCGACCCTGGGCAGCATACTGGATCACCAGGTTGTGCAATGTTCGCAACCTTGCTGGGATCTCATATCCACCCTGCTGGGCTGCTGCAGAGCCCTGGCCACGAGACACTAAAACATCCCAGAAAATGAACAGGAGACTTCCTCAGAGGAGTCTTCCTCTCTCTTTTGCTGTCTGCCCTCCCCGTTTCCCTCTCCGTGTCTTGTTCCATATCTGCGCCCAGCCCCCAGTGAGCTCTCAATCAAGACCTGCCTCAGCTTCTACTCTTTTACCCACTCCTTTGCACCTGTGTCCATCACAAGCCCATTTGTAACCCAGTAATTCATTCATTCAGCAAACATTTATTCAATAAACATGAACCAGGGGCTGTCCCAGGAATACGAAGATGAGACAGACCTGGTTCTTTCCCTTGAGGAGCTCATGCTTTTCCCATCTCAGGGTCATTCTCCCACTAGACTGTGAACTCCTTTCTGGCAAGACCTGTCATTTTCATCTCAGTATTCCTCATGCCTAGCACAGTGCCTGGCACATATTAAGTGCTTAATAAATGTTGATGAATAAGGGGGACACTGAGGAAATCAAAGTACTAGCCCAGCCCGTGCCCCACCTCCAGAGGAAGTGGAGACCTATTTCTGAATGGTGAGCATCTTGTGTACAGGGCAGGCCACAGCTGGAACCATCCTCCTGCTGCCCCTCTTCGTCCTCCATCTCCACAGGCAGACTCACAGCCATTGCTAGGGTCCTCTTCCTCCTCATTGGGGAAGAGGTCATCCAGGGAATCCTTGGAGGCATCGCCTTCCTTCTCCTCCTAGAAGGGACGAAGCAGCATGTCAGGGCCAAGATATCCCCAGTGACCTCTTCGGGGGCCTCTCTAAGCCATGAAATCACTGACAGATGGGGCCTAGAAAAAAAGCCTTGTTCCTGACTCTGTCGCTGGGAAGGCCAGCATCTGGCCTAGCAAAGCTCAGGCCTCTCTTATTTGTAACAGCCAGAGATGCTTTGGACAACATCTCATGACCCTCCCTTCTTTTACATCCAGAAGGTTTCCTTCCTAACCACCCTCAATCCTCCGTCAACTCTTGTAATGATAGCCCTGTGCTGATCCTGTGTGTTTACATTGATTATATGTCTGTCCTGTCTCTCCAGAGGGAGGGAGTATGTCTGATCTTATTGACACGTACCCAAAGGGTCTAGCTCAGCCTTGTGCCCATCATCTGCCACTGCCCCTTCTGGACTTAGTGCCCAGCCCTCACTGTCTACCCTGCTTCCACACTGGGAAAGTTCCCCATTGGGAACTGCAGCCTTATGAAAATACCTCCAATCCTCCTACCCAGTGCCACCAATGTGTCCTATGCAAACATCTCTTCACTTTCCCTGGGATGGACCAGCTTTCCAGTCCCCAAGCCTTATCTATGACACCCCCACCTCTAGTCTAGGAAGCTCTTCCTTCTTCCTATCATCCTTCAAAATCCATCCCATTCCTAACCAACTCCTAACCCACTCAAATGAGAAATCCAAACTAAATCCTACCCATCCTTGTACCCTGCCTCCTCTGTGAATCCTTCTCAGACCATTCCAGCACTCAGGGACCTGTCTCCTTGGAATTCCTCCCACACTGACTGAACCACTCATCCATCACTGAGCACTTGCTGCTTTGTGTTGTCCCGTCCACGTTCTCATGTGTAAGCCTTGTTCCCTGTGGGTACGTTATAAACTCAAGAACACAAGAACTCTCTTTTATAGTTCTTTATCTTTCCTACACACGTCTTCTTGTGCTGTGTAAGACACAGAGATACATAAACGCTTGTCAAGTGAGGGTTAAATTTCACACGTTTTGAGAGCAGATTTTAAGAGGGTCGTGCTCAACTGGGCTACGCTTTCCCTAGTGGTAGCACTCAGGATTCTGGATTGGAATTGTCCAGGCGCATATCTGTCTCCCCCCACAAACCTATAATTATGAGAGCAGGAACTCTGCCCCATTCACCAGTGGAGTGCACAGTGCTTGGCACACAGTTGATATTTAATTAAATGTTGATTGAATGAGTGAATAGTTTCCCCATTGGGCAGAGCTGCTGGCCCCTGAGGATGATGAGGCCATTGTCCCCACGTTTGCGGTAACTCCCAGCTGCCTGCCCTCCAGCCAGCTTTGCCTGCGCATGCTTACCGCGGTGTGCCCATCCTCGTCATACTGCCGCAGCTGCCCCAGGAACTCCAGGTGCTTCTTTTCCTCCTCCAGCTGAGCCACAGCCTGTTCACTGCGCTGTAGCCGCTGCTGGGTGCCTGCCAGCTCGTCCCGGAGCCACTGGTTCTCCTGGCATAGCCGCCGCACCTGAGCCCGCAGCTTCTGTTTCTCTGACTCCACTGTGCTCAGGTGGCTGGCTAGAGCCAGCATTACCTAGGTGGGCACGTTCCATGAGCTCCAGGCTCTGGGTGGGAGTGTTCAGGGATAGGAAGGAAGGGAGCCTACTAGGAGGTGGCAAGACTAGTAGGGGCAGAGAGGAGCCAGGAGGTGGGGGTGGTAGCAATGGCTCTACCTTCAAAAATATACCCCGAATCCACTCACTCGCCATCTCTACCACCATCACCCAAAGGCAAGCCACTATCCATACCCAACTGGATTACTACCATAGCCTCCTCACTGGCCTCCCCGTTTCTGCCCTTGTTCCCCTAGAGTCTATTCTCAATCCAGCAGCCAGATGATGTCAAGTTAGACCATATCACTCGTCTTCTCAAAACATTCCAATAGTTTCCATCTCACTCAAAGTAAAAACAAAGTCCTCGTGATAGCCTGCAAGTTCCACATGACCTGTCTCCCTCTCCCCCAACCCTTTGCTTCCCCTCACTCACTCTACTGCAGCCTGACTGGCCCCTCGCTATTCACTGAACTCACCAGGCAGGCCCCAATTCAGGGCCTTTACACTTACTGTTCTCTCTGCAAAAGACACCCTGACCCTTTTTACTGCATGTCTCATTCCCTCGCCTTCAAATCTTTGCCCAAATGTCACCTCCCTCCATACTCCCTAGTCTCCTTCTCTGCTTTTTTTTTCCTTTTCTTTTTGGTAGAGATTGGGTCTCACTCTTGATCAGGCTGGTGTTGAACTCCTGAGATCAAGCGATCCTCTTGCCTCCACCTCCCAGAGAGCTAGGATTACAGGCATGAGCCACCATGCCCAGCTTCCTTCTCTGCTTTCTTCCTTTCTCTCTTTCTTTCTTTATTTTTGAGACAAGGTCTCATTCTGTCACCCAGGCTGCTGGAGTGCAGTGGTGCCATGATAGTTCACTGCAACCTCAAACTCCCAGGCTCAAGCGATCCTCCTGCCTCAGCCTTCTGAGTAGCTGGGACTACAGGCATGTACCACCACACCCGGCTAATTTTCATTGTTTTTAGGGACAAGGTCTCACTATGTTGCCCAGGCTAGTGTCAAACTCCTAGCCTCAAGCAATCCTCCTGGACCTGCCTGGACCTCCCAAAGCGTTAAAATAACAGGCATGAACCACCACACCTGGCCTATTTTTATTGTTTCATCCTTAGCAATTATCACTCTGGCATAGTGAATCTTTTACTTATTTACTTGTGTATTGTCTGTCTCCCCCAGCTAGAAAGCAAGCTCCAAGATGCAAAGATTTTTACTGTTGTGTTCAGTGATGTATCTCCAGTGCCCAAAAGAGTTCCTGGCACAGAGTAGCCAATACATATTTACTAAAAGAATGCAAGCATCTAGGACAAGGTGATCCCAAGTGACTCCAAACGTCCAATCAGACAACTGCTCCTCCATCCACCCCAGACCACTTGGCACCACCTCCACCCTCTCACCTGAGCCTCACTCAGCCCGAGCTCAATGTTTTCCATAGAACGGCGCAGTTGCCGGGCCTTCTCATGTACCAGCCCTTCCTCGTGGCCTCCCTGCTGCAGACACTCAATAGTCTGGGACAGGCTTTGCAGCACAGCTTGGTGTTCACTGTGTAGGGCCTCCAGCCCTTGGCTCACCAGCCGAGTGCTCCCAAGGATCTCTTCTTGGCTGAGCCGGTGCCCTGCAGGTTCATCCCGCTGCCCCAACACCAGGCCTGACATCCTGGCCAGGGAGAAGTCACCCAGTCTGGGGAGAAATAACAGAGTTCAGCTGGGGTAAAGATGAGACAGAGAGGCTGAGCAACTTGGTTAGAGGGTGGTAGGGAAACAAATGAAGGGACAAAAGTATGGGTGACCCTGTGACTTAGCTGGAGAGATAGAAAGTGATCAGTAAGGAGGGAGCCTACATCACTAAACACAAAGCTAAGATTGTGGGCAAAAAGAGAGGGATTGAATTGACTTAAATAAAGACTACAGAAAGAACAAAGGTGCTTAGAACTAGCAGAGGGATTCAGGACTTAGAAAAGGAGTTGGAGAGAGAGCTTGAGTTAGGAAAAGGAATCAAGGGACAAGAGACAGCACTACAGGGATCATGGAGTGTGGATGGGAGAGCTGCAAAGGGAATAGGGTGAAAGTAGACAGGAGATATGCAGAAAATGGTGCAGGGGGTGAGAAAAAAGGGAAGAGGCCAGATGCAGTGGCTCACGCCTGTAATCCTAGCACTCTGGGAGGCTGAGGCAGGAGGATCTCTTGAGCTCAGGAGTTCGAGACCAGCCTGAGCAAGAGCGAGACCTCGTCTCTACTTAAAATAGAAAAATTAGCTGGGTGCAGTAGCGCAAGCCTGTAGTCCCAACTACTCGGGAGGCTGAGACAGGAGGATTGCTTGAGCCCAAGAGTTTGAGGTTTCAGTGAGCTATGATGATGCCACTGCACTCTAGCCTGGGCAACAGAGCAAGACTCTGTCTCAAAATAAAAAAAGAAAGGAAGAAATGCGTTTCAAAGTTAAATCAGAGAAGAAAGGGAAAAGAAAACAGGAGCCTTCCTTGAATTATCCAGATGAGAGGGCCTCGGAAGGCTCAAGGTCTTCAGGCTGTGTCACCCATGGAACTAAGCCCAGTGTCTCCGAACCTAGTTGGCCCTGCCTCTTTTGCCACTAACCTTCAACCCATACTTCCCAGTCCCCCAGGATTCAGGCTGTCTTCCCATTTCCTCAAAAGGGCCCTGTTTCTCATCTTTGAAGTCCTCTTACCTGTGAGCAGAGTCCTTGGCTGAGGCACTCAGGCCGCAGCCCGGAAGAAACTCTGCTCAGCACCCAGCGATTCAGAAGGCTCTGCCCTGCCCAAAGTCCAGAAGTCCAGCATTCCCACCCCCTCTCTCACCACTTCACAGCCACCCAGAGGACCTGGCACAGAGCCCTACCCAGGACAAACACACTCCCTCCCTCCCTCTGCCTACATGTCTTCAAAGACGCCAATGTCCCTTCTCCTTCCCCAAGCCAGCCTCCCACCCCAGGCCCCGGGGGTTTTTCTCCCAATAAGGGAGTGAGAGATTTAATCAGACACCTGCAGCAAGGGGCATGTCTGGGAATGGGTGAAGAGGACTACCTGGTCACTCCCAGCCCAGTCACTTCCATGGGCTTTGTCTCTGTCACGATCACCTACTAACAGGCTCTGAATCACCTTAGGGTGCCTCCCAAATGCCTGATGATGCAGGGAAGGATGGGAGGTCTGCTGAGTGGCTGCGGGGTCACAGGGAAACGCGGCGCTGGGAGCTGGTCTCCTGGACCTGGAAATGCGGTTGAGGAGTGTCTCAGGCTGTCGACCTGCCCTGGGGCCCAGGGTGGGGATACAGTGAGATGGGTGGGGGGAGGTGCGGTTGAAAGGCTGAGGTCCGCATCACGGGCGAGGACCTGGCGGCCTGACAATCCCCAGGTCACCGAGCCAGTCCGTGGCACAGGGGGCGGGGCAGGCCGTCTGTCTGTCTGTCTGGACGCCAAGGGGCGGGGAAGAATCTCGGGGGGCGGAGTTTTTGAGTCCGGAATTTTGTGAGGTTGGTTGGAGAGGGTTTGTTCATCTGTCTGGGAGTGTGGGAATAAGACATGGCGGGGACCTCAATCCTCAGCCCCAGAGGTACCCTCAAAGACTCACCCGCAATCTGTCGGTCTTGCTGCCGATCTTGCCAGTACTGCCCCTTTAAATTCATCATGGCTGCCGCTTGAGGCAATTGTTTTGACGGCTCCGAGGGGCGGAGCCTGTCCCTTAGTCACGCGACCTTAGAGCCGCCCGAGGATTGGCGCTGACCCGGTTCAGGGAGGAAAGGAGGTGTGCATCCACCTTGGTCTCCACTTCTCTGCCCGCCTCCTTTTACGTTATTGGAGAGAGACTTCGCTGGGAGCAGTTTACGTCATCTGGGAGCGCCGGGTAGACCGGCTAAAGGTAAGGGTGGCGTGCTGAGCCCAGCAGAGCCTGGCTACACCTATGGCCCTGTTGGCAC
This sequence comes from Indri indri, assembly GCA_004363605.1. NCBI lineage: Eukaryota > Metazoa > Chordata > Mammalia > Primates > Indriidae > Indri > Indri indri. Next base: position 706 of record RJWJ010030242.1, on the reverse strand, counting down.
TGACCCGCGCTCTGGGCTCCCTGAGGCTGGCGCCCCCGGCCGTCGCCGCCCCTGTCCCGAGTCTGCTCCCCGCCGCCCAGGTAATATACCTTAACTGGGAAGAAGGCTGTTTCCGTTTGGGCTGTCGGGGAAGGGGTTGCGAGTCTGGTCAGGAATCTCGAAGGTACGTTACCTTGTATATCAGACGAGATACCGGAGGTGAAAATGCTTTGCAGATCACCGGTTGAACAGGTTTCGGTAATAACTAACATCGATTGAGTGCCTATGATAAGCCAGGCATAAGTGATAGATGTTTCAAATAAATGAACTTTCAACGATCTACAAGGAAGTTATTATCGTTCCCATTTTACAGATGAGAAAACTGATAAGCGGTCCAGGATCACAAACCAACTATTGGAGCTAGGCAGTCTGGCTTCAGAGCCTGTGCTCTTAATCATTATGATATTATACCTACAAGGATGAGTTATTACTGAGATTAGAGAATGCAGGGCAAGATACCAAGAATAGGGGCCTCAGGTGAAGGTATCCTAAGGTCCCTAGTGGGCAACTGGTAAATCACAGAAAAGAGAAGTTGTAAGTTTTGCCTCTCTGCAGCTCTCTGGTTGATTATGGTGGAGTTTGGCAGATGCATATTTAAAATGCAAAACCAAACCAATCTACTCTGAAATGTTGGGAATATACAGCAAGGAACAAGACAGAAATGATC
>RJWJ010030241.1:0-20061 GCA_004363605.1 Indri indri | reverse complement strand
CCTCCTCAAGACACTGCGAGGAAACAGAGTCTGGGCTTTCAGGCTAATCAAACAATGTGTGTAGACGTGATATCCTAAGACCTTAGCTGCAGCTCTGATTTTGTGAACACTGGCTCCCATTAAGGCCTGCTTCCAGTGTCTTATAATCCTTGAAGTGATTATATCTTTGGGTATTAAATTTTAAATTTACTGAATGGTCCTCTTCTTTGGATTATGTAAGATGGTGAAGTGGATTTTAATATTCTCCAAGCCACCACTGAGACCTTAGGCTGTGTCTTATGGCATGAATTCAGGGAACACGAAGGCCTGAGCAAGATCATGAAACTATGAGAGATTGTTTATTTCAATCCAACACATATTCCTTGAGTTCTCTTTGGTATTAGACATGATACTGCATTTGCAGCGACTTGGATGAAACTGGAGATCATTATCCTAAGTGAAGTATCTCAGGAATGTTTGCACTTTCAAGTGAGAGCTAAACGAGGGATATGTATGGTCATAAAGAGGTGTAGAGGACTTTGGAAACTAAGAACAGGGTGGGAGGGGAGTCAAGGACAAAAATGTACCTGTCATGTACAATGCACACTATTCTGGAGACAGACACACTAAAAGCCCTGACTTCAGCATGATACAATCCATCCATGTAACAAAAAACACTTGTACCCCCTAAATTCTTTAAATAAAAAAAATTTACACATACACAAGAAAAAGAGGGAAAAAATGCCTAAAGCATGGTCCCCACGTTTAAGAAGGGGATTATGAAAACTAAACAGATAATCTTTAACAACAACAAAAATATAATTTGGAAAGGTGAAGACTGTTACATAGAAAAGAATTGCAGTGAAAAGAGCGCAGGACTAGTGGCCAGGGTTTCTAAGTATGAATTCCATCTTTGTTACCAGCTAATGGTGTATCTTCATTTTCTTCCCTGTAAATGGGTAAAATGGCTTTATCGCACCCAGAATTTTCTTTTTTTACCTCGAAGTGTTATCTTGAGAACCAAATAAGATCACGAATGTGAAAACAATTAGTGAAATACAAACTTTAAATTGTCACTATTGTCATTTTTTGCTTAGGTAGTTCTATGCAAATAACTCGCAATAGTTGTAGTCATTTTTATTATTGTGAAATGGGGAATCCCAGGTCGAGAGTATGGAGAGTTGAGGCACAGCTGGGTTCCCAGAGTGTCTCTGACAATTGCATTCTGCAGGAATAATTTCGTGGGCTGATGCAGGTATCACAGGGTCCAGCATAATCTGGATTACTTTTGGCGTCACTTGGTGTGTTGTAGGATTGCTTAATGGCGAATGTGCCGTGTTCTTTCTTTTTTCCCCTCCTTTATTGAGAAAATAAACCACAGCTGTCATGAAATCAGAACTTTGGTGAAACTTGTTGCAGAAGAACCGGGAAACACATTGCAATGGAGCCTGCTGGCTGCTGCTGCAAGTTTGGGGGTGAACAGGAGCATCAGGTTCTTACAGGGGAGCAGACAAATGTGTGGAAGGGGTTTCTGCTTTTGTTTTGTTTTGATTTGAGTGGTGGTGGTGGTGAGTGTGGGGCGTGACAGAATGTTAGAACATTCATATTCCATGAGAAGATGGAAAATGTAAATATGTAAGACAGAATTAAATCCTAACATTTATCATGTGACCTTGGGCAAGAACAATAATCCAAGCATCTTGCTTCATTTGTAAAATGGCAACAACAATACCTACCCTTATAGGATTGTTATGAGGATAAATGAGGTAACATAAAGGAACTGTAATATGTTGTAAGTGTTCAGTAAATGGTTATTATTATCATGACTATTTAGAACTATCTTGGAGATAAACTGTCTTCAGCAGTAAAGATAAGGGCTTAAAAACACAGGAACTCCTTTTCCACTTGAGCATCTGTCACAGAGGGGCACTGCATTCTGACACTGTGCTGTCCTTGCCACCAGGAGTCATGTCTGGAAAGCAGGGTGTTTTCCTAATTTGAATGCAATGACTGAGGTGGAAAATGGTCAAGTGAGTTTTTTTTTTTTTTTTTTAAGAAATGTTTTCTCTAATGTAAAATTTTTAAACTGATTCTTTTGTTGTTTGTTAAAACAAGTTCCATTCTTGTAAAAAAAAAAAGGAAAAAATATCAATCATGTTTATAGTATCCATTAAAATAAAGTCTCAATAGCCCACAAAGCCAGAAACTCTGCTGGAAAACATTAGCGGGAGGAGAGGCAGAGCTCTCCTACACTGTAGACAATGGGTATCTTCTCAGATGGCAGGATCACAGTTTCCTCATTTTGTAAATTTCTCTACATTAATAAAAATTTCATGATCTTTTTATACGTTTACAAAATAAAACCATGGCCTACATTGTTGACATAGATGATTTCATGTGCTTTGGAATGTTCTACGTTGTTTAAACCTGGGAAGTTAGGCGCTAGTGACCTCTCCCCGCTGCCTCTCTCATCCTGCAAAACATGCCCACGCTCTGGTTTGAAGAATCAAACCGGAAGGATTAAGAGGCCTGGCAAGTCATGCAGGGTGAAGTACCGAGTTCAGTGACCCAGCAGGGAGAATGAGCACCCGACGGGAAGAAAGTGTCCATCTGTTAAATGGAATTTCTATGGGGATCAAAAAATGTACAACAAAGTTTACTTTTAATCTTTTAGGTAATCACTGGGGATCAGGTCTCAATTTCTTTTTGTCTCTATCTGGGTCATCACCTAGGTGACCTAATCCAATCCTGTGTCTACATAATGTCAGCTCCCCCAAATTTATTTCTCTATGCTCGGTCTCTTCTCTGAACTTCACACACCCATATATTGTACGGCCTACTGGGTATCTTGAATTCCTCCTCAAAGTTGTCCCTCCCACACGCTTTACCACCTCATTGAATGGACACCCCATTCTTCCACTTGTTCAGAAAAGCAAAAATTGGGTTATGCCTGACTCCTCTCTTCATACCACATCACACGTCCGATCCATTAGCAAATCTTGTCTCTGCCTTCAAAATAGAACCTCAAAATAGACTATTTCTCACTTGCTACCACCATCGTCTCCTGTCCAGATTGTTGCAGTAGCCTCTTAACAGATCTCCTGTTTCTGCTCTTTTGCTCCTATGGTTTATTGTTCTCAGAGCAGCAGAGTGATTCTTCTAAAATATAAGTCAAATAAGGTTGTTTCTGCTCACATCTCTCTTGAATCTAAAGTCTGCGTGATGGCCAATAAAGCCTTACAGGACCTGTCTCCTTGACACTTTGCCAACCTCATCTCTGTCCCCCTTGCCCCACCCCCGCCTGAATTTCTCCCCAGCAACCAAGCCAGGCACATTCCCACCTCAGGGCCTTTGCACTCACTGCCATCTCCCTGGAGTGCTCTTTCCCTAGATATGCTTTGCTTGCTCACCTCCTTCAGATATAGATCTCGGTCTCCACCAGGAGCTCTAGGTGTGTGATCCATTCCAGAACACCCCACATTTTTCTCTCTCCTTCTCTCTCGCTCTCTTTCCTAACCCAAAGTATCAATCAAGCGTTAACTAGGAAAATAGAAATCATTCTTAGTATCTGAAATAAAGGGGTGATTTAATGAAAATTAGTTACATGTGTGATGGCAGAGGCTGAAAAGCCAAACAGGGGACAGACACTAAGGCAACTCAGAAGTTGGGATCAGTAGGAAACCACTAACCCCCTCCCCGCAGGAAGGAGGGACAAAGGCACCCACATCACCTGGCCAAAGCAGCAGTCGCAGTGGGTGTGGCAGAAGCTGCAGCACTGAAGAGACAGCCCCACTACAGCTGCTGCCAAGGGAGGCGGAGGGAGTGACATCTGGCTTCTCCCTCCCTCCTGCCCTCCGACCTCCCTCAGTGCTTCCCTCTGGGTGGACTCTCCCAGAGGCGCTGACACAGAGGATGCGCTCCACCTACAGGGGCCAGCGCCCACCACCCCATCCGAGCCCTGGCAGGGCAGGGACTGAGTCTCAGGGCAAACAGGCCCAGCACTGGCACAATCTGCTCTGTTTTTCCTCAGAGCATTTTTACCATCCTTGACATATTTACAATTTTTTGTTTATTTGTGGTTTCTCCACCTTGACTAGAATGTAAGATCTACAAAGCAGGGGCTTTGCTGTCTGTTCACTGCTGTATCTGTAACTCCTAGAACAGTGCCTGGCACGTAGTAGGCACTCAACAGATATTCCTCAGATGAACAAATATGCCTCAACAGCCAGCGAATCTGTCTTATAGCAGGCATTGAATAAATGCTATTGAATGAAGGAGAATGCTTAACCATTTAATACAAAGGTAGTTATGTGAAAAACAACATGGCGCCATCTTAGTTGTAATCCATCTCAAGAGATGTTTTAACACACCAAGACTCCTGAGATCACATTCATTTGAAGAACCTTATAGTTTATGACGTGTTTTCGTATGTGAATTCTTTGAATCCCTAGTATCGTATTTCCTCAGGGCTTTTAAACTCAGCTGTTTTCCATTTCATTTTTATTAATTTGTCCAGTTAAAATGCTTCCTACTTGATTATTTTTGCTTCCAATTTCCTAAAAATAGTTCAGGAAATCTGAAACTCTGAACTCAATTTGTTAAAAATAAATAAATAAATGAAAAAAGAAAACAACCTTGAAAATAAATGCTTACACTATTTATTACTATTAATAATAAAATTGAACACTATAATCCAGAAAAAATGGGCAAGAAATAATTTATTAAATCTCAGGATTAAAAATCAAATCTGGCTTTATGGTCAATTAAGTGATAAATACTATGGGAAACTATAAATAGTGGTCAACCGGAAACATTTCTCTTTTCTGGAAACTTTCCACTTTAAGACAATCTTAAATTCATAGTTTATTTTCCTGTTCATATATTCTTGATCTCTTTTAGAGATCAAGTTCTAAGTTATTGGTATAAGTAACAACTGTATTTTGGTTTCTCCGTTGACTTTGGATAGACTTCTGGATAACAAACAAAGATAGAATTAAAATTTAGGATTTGGGGGACAATTTAAGTATGTTAAAGACACATTTTAGCTACTGATCTGCCTCTTTAAGATACTCCCAAAGACAAACAAAGGATTAAATTTCAACCTGAAGATACGTCATGTATTTGAAATAACTTCAAGACCAAAGAACTCATCCCATTCTTTTCTGGAGCAAATGATTCATTCAGGTGAGTGTCTTAAAAGAATCCACCCATGATAAACAATAGAAAGATTACGATGAGTTTCTGTCTTTGTCCTCAGACAAGAAGAAATTCAAATATATTCTCTCTGTGTGAATTCATTCTGTTCCACCTCAGCTCTTCAAATCTCCAAAATGAGTAACTGTTACCAACATAGTCTTGTTTATGCTTGTTTTTAAAGCTGTTTTTTTTTTTCTTTCAAGACCTGATCATAGGCCCCAGAGAAAATCAGAAGGGACAAAGCAAGTGTCCATTGTGTTTGCTGTTGCAGTTAATCTGTTTCTGGTAAGCATATGATACAGCACAGAAAGAAATGGTAAATATTGTATTACAATTTTGAGACACTCTGAGCTCAGCTTCTAGTTTTTCCAGTTGTTTGTACTTCACATTATAATTATAATAATGATGGTTCACAGTTACTGAGCACTTACTACATCAAGTACTGAGTCTGTGTGCTGTGTGTGACCAGTTGTTCAGCCTCTGAACAACTCTGTGAGCCTGGATTTCTTACTATCCTCATTTCACGAATGGAGAATCTGAGGCACAGATAGGTAAGTAACTTGCCCGTTGCACTGCTAATAAAGAGAGGAATGTTCCATAAGCCTAAGCAGTCTGGCTCAAGAGCTCATATTCTTACCCAGCTCCAAACTAGCAAATGGAAATTAAAATATCTTATTTTGGTGTTCTTTTCTAGGGGAAAAGATACTTTGATAAGCTGATTTTCCAAGGAATGGGAGGCCATGATGACATGTTTCAAAGAGACAATAAAACAAAGCTATAGTATAACTGCTTTACCTCTAAAAAGAAAAATAATTAAACAAGAACTTGGGTTTCTCATAGAGGTCAGAGAAGGGAGAGTGTCAGATAGAAGGGCAGGTGGCTGGAATCTGTGTGGCAGTCACTAGGCACATGATTCTGAAGCCGGCCTTGCCCCAAAACATTAAGAATAAGATTTTTTTTTTTCACCAATTGCTTGGTAGAGGACATTAGAATCCTCATATGATTTTGGAAGTCAAGTTTATTTAAATTTCAAAGGATGAGTGTCACCTGACTTTTGAGTTACACTTATAAATTGTTGATATATAGTTCTAATATTCAACATATATGCTTGGAAAACTGTGTTTTTAGATTTTCCACTGAATTTAGAATAGGACTATTTTTGTAGTTGTATCTTGTCCTCTCCTATGGATCCCAATTTTTATTTTTAAATCAACGAGAAAGCAACTGCCCATAAGCAAATCTGAGTGCAATTTTCAATGTTTTCCAAACTATTACATCACAGCATTGATGCCACAGAACTAAGAATAGGTACAGGAAAACACAACAAGCTTGACCAACATTCGAGAAACTACTACATGTCGAGTACTACGTCACACCACTTTCTAAAGTCTATTTTATTGAGGTAGAATTAACATATAATAAAATCCACTAATTTTATATGTATAGCCTTAAAAAATATATACAGTGGTGTCACCACTACAACAATCATGATATAGGATATTTCTATCACCCCAGAAAGTTCACCATGTTCTTTTGTAGTCAATCCCTTCCTTCACATCCTACCCTTGACAGTGATTGACTTTCTGTTATTATAGTTTTTCCTTCTCTAATTTTTCATATAAATAAAATCATATGTATGTAGTCTTTTGTACTTGGTTTATTTCACTTACCGTATTTGGGGGTTCAGCTATATTGTTGAATGTATCAGTTATTTGTTCCTTTTTAGTGCTGAGTAGTATTCCACTGTATGATTGTACTACAGTTTGTTCATTCACCAATTGATAAGCATTTGAGATTTTAGATATCATAAAACTGTCATGAGCATTTATATACATATATATATATTTGTATATAAATGTATTTCTTACAATCCTCATTTCACAAAGAAATCCAGAAAGCCTGGATTTCTTACAATCCTCATTTCACAAATGGAGAAACTGGGGTATATATATATGTGTGTGTGTGTGTGTGTGTGTGTGTGTGTGCGTGTGTATGTATTTTAGAGATGGAGGTCTCACTATGTTACTCAGGCTAGTCTCAAACTCCTGGGTTCAACTTATCCTCTTGCCTCAGCCTCCTGAGTTGCTAGGATTACTTTCCAAGTATAGGCTCAGGTGATGCCCGTATATCTCAAACACAGAGAAGAAATCCCTACATTTCTTATATGTGAGATCAATGTGCACAAAACTTGATTTTATACTCTAAGGAATGGTTAAATGCATTGGTCAGTGTTTGAGAGGCTAGAGGGAACACTTCTCTCCTACTTCTCCTAGTTCCTTACTTGGAAGGGGATTGCCTCTAATGTAACACACCCTGCATCTACCCGGGCTCTCAGCCTTCTCTTTGGGAGGTGAGTTCAGAACATGCATAGGGATGAGGAATGCAGTTTATTGGGGCTCTTAAAGTCCAAAGGTTCAGACAAAATAGGATGCTGAGATTGATTTAATAAATGCTTTTTAGTATTTAGTTATAAGACATGTCTAGCTTCTCCAAGTTCACAAAGCATATAATAGGCTTAAAGTACAGTCAGAGATTTTGTTCATACATAATAACTTCCTGTTAAAAGAATTAGGCAGCTGAAAATGGTTGTTGAATCTTTATCCAATAGATATTTAGACCTAGGACTGGAAATTTGATGTTTAAGAATGGTTCTATTCTACTTTGAGGCAGAGTTTAGATTAAAAGACCTCTTGAGGTTTATTTCAGGTCTATGAATTTATTGATAACTATAAATATTTTTTAGCAGATGAATAATACCAAAAATAAACAAGCTTAAACTCTTATGGTACAATATCTCCACTCCTCCAGAATGTGCTTTTTCCTTGTGGACACCAAAATCAAATGATGAGTTTAATGGTTCTTTACATTGAAACCAAGTATTGGTTCTCATCATTCGGGTAATGTTCTTTGCCTTAACATCATATTCAAATTGCTTTGATCCACGGGAGAAATAGAAGAATCCTAGAGACAGAGAATCATAATTAGTTATCTGGCATAACTATATAATGGTTTCATACTTTTTAATTTTATGAATATAGAATAAAATGACATTATGGAGAGCAGAGACACTTGTGGAATTATATACATACATTTTTAGCTTTCAACTGTCATGCGGGAAATCTTATTATTTTTATTTCCATGAGGAGGAAGCCACGGTATAAAGTATGAGTTTCGAGGGACTTACTACCTTTATAGCCAGACTGTGGTCTATGCCAGAGGTACCCAAACTAGTTTTCAACAAAGTGTCTCAGTTGACAGGGAGGAAAAGGTCCCTGTGGGTATGGCCTTGGGCCCTACACCCTTGTTTTCTCAGTGCTGTTCTATTTTTATCTGTTTTGGGTTTTGAGGTTCTGTGTTACATTTCATTGTAAAAATGGATTGTGTCACCCAAAAACATTTTTAGACTTCGGATTACTCCATGGTCTAGGAGGTCATTGTCTTTGCAGATACAGTAGCTGGACTGTGTGCATCAGATTCCCTGAGGTTTTTTTAAAACTACAGATTCCTGAGTCTCACCCACAATCCTACTGCCTCAGATACTTTGAAATTGGTTTCACACACAAACCCCAAGCTATATATATTAAACTACATACACTAAAGTTTGAGAACCATTGTTTAGTTCATGTGTTTAATCATTTTTCACACTTTTTGGGTATTTTTTTTTAGGGGTTTCTTTACATCAATGATGACCAAAACTAATTTTGGTAATTTTGATAGATTTGAAATAGTATAACAGAGAATATAATTCAGGATTTTTTGGATTCAGTTTATGATAATGCCTGCAGGGTTAATGTTCATTATTTCATATACTTAAGAGTAGTAAAATTACATTAAAATCAAAACATTTAAGTTTTTGCGCTGTCTTCTTTCATAGTCTATACAATCTCCCAAGCGTCTTAATAGTTTAGGTATCGATGCTCACCTTTGTACTGGAAAGCAGCATCAACACGGAGACCAATTCCTGGAAAGTGTTTTATCACCCTCTGTGGGAACCCTTTCTCCATGGTTTGGGTCATCTCGTCATACCTGCATACAAGGATTTGAAAGGTTTCTAGTGGATCATTGGTTTGGGGAGCTTAATTAATCTACTTCCCAATTTAGAGTCAAGCAGGATGTGGAAGATGAATAGGCCTAGCAGAGGAAAACTAATTGAATCAATAATAAAAATATGGTGAAGATTATGTTTGGTTGAATCATTTATGGTATCTTGCAAGCGAGCAATGATCAGGGACAAAGGCCACATCATTTGTTAGATTGATGCTATTCTGAGGAATTGTTAAGTCACACTGAGGGCTCAGCTTGGAGCTTTCATAAATTTTGATTGGATGTTTTTGTGTCATTGGCAATGTGGTTGGCATTAGCAGCTTTATTATTTTATCTTATCTGTATGTTTTTCTTATTTATTTATTTATTTATTTATTTATTTATTTCAGGATATTACGGGGGTACAAACATTTTGGTTACATGTTATGACTTTGCCACTCCCAAACCATGTATTTTTTTAAGTTAGAGAAAAATCACTGACTGGTCTCATTGAAATATCTGTTGGTTTTATAAATGTCATCCATCAGAGATTGCCTTTAACATAATTCACCTTAAGAAGAATACAGATTCACCTTATTTTTTCCTGTGTCAAAGTGATATTATTGTGAATATTTTTCCCCATAATAAAACAAAGGGGTCAATTGTCTGTGAACTTACCTCCAGCACCAAATTCCCACAAAGAAGTAGGTTTTTCTTGTGTTTCGGTCACAGACAGCTGCATCTATTTTCTTCACACTGCTTGGAAAACCAAGTGTGTGAATGGATTTGGGATAATCTGGCAAGACAGCATACCCTCTGATCATCCAGAAGTTTTCATCTAGAAAGAGAGAAAGTGATTATCTGCTGCTCTATTTCCTAGAAGGAGAAATAGATGTCTTAAGAAGTTTGAAAGTAATTAAATGCCTACTTTCTCTTAACTTCATTGCTCAGAGACTTAGTAATCTTATGTCTTCATTTATTCTTGCCAAGTTCTTTAGCGGATAATATCACTAATATTATACAAATACTGTAGCATGTGGGCAAAAGTGTGCATACCCTTGCCAGCTGGTTTCACTGTATTGATTAATTTTAATTGGCTAATTTGGTCAGTCAAAACAATCAACTATGCACTGTCTGTATGGATCAAAACATCACATGGCACCCAATAAATACATACAATTATTACACGTCAATTAAAATTTTTAAAAAATCAGGTATGTTTGGATACGTTCTTCTAAATTTCAGCTCTCAAAGGCTAGTAATCTGATGAAATCTGTATAAAAAGTAGGGTTGCTGGATTAAATACAAGATGCCAGTTAAATTTGAATTTCAAATAAACAATGACAAACTTTTGGTATAAATAAATATGAAATATTGTGAGGGTCATAGGTGTACCATATGTTCTTTGTTGTTTATCTGTAATTCATAGCATCCTGTATTTTTATTTGCCAAATCTAGCAACCCTAGTAAAAAGGGAACATAAAAGAGAAAGTGATTACCTTTATTTGGCGGAAAAACAGACTTTTTTACCTTTTATCACACAGGTTTCTTTTAGTGTCTATGCAATTGGATTTGTGTTTATCTTCACAACCACAGAGAAACCCTAGATGGTTATTCTTTATTAGAGGAACCTAAAATGAGGTCAAAAGCCCTGTGCATTTGGCTCTCCCATGAATATTATATTCCTTATGCCAAAATACCCACTGGCCAGTCCAGGAATCCAGAGGGAGAAGAGAAATCACGATGAGCAAGGTTACCTTTAAAAACCAGAATCTTATCTTTGGGGTTCTCATAGGCAGCTTGAAGATCGGCTGGCAGAGATGGCCAGAATGAAGCTATTAATTCAAATTCAACATCAGTGATGTCATAATAGATCCTCCAGAGGTGCCTGTGTTAAACAAAAACCACTTTACACATGCAGCCTTTTTAGTCACGTCAGTAAAATCACTGCAGTCTCAGGCTTGACTTTCATCTACTTGGTTGGTATCTTCCTCAAATAATTTAGAGAGTTAGCACAATTTTTCCCAGCAAATTTAGGAGAGTTCAGTTCTGCTCTTTGGACTACCAAGATCAATACAGGCCTTTGTGCCCACTCTCTTGGGTTCTCAGAGTGGCAAACTATGCATGGAAATATTATAAATAGTTCTGAGTGTCTCAATTTTTTTTATTTTTATTTTTTGCCAAAGTAGCAACACCCAACATTCTAAGACAACAACAAGCATCACTAAGAGGAACTTTTTGAAGCTGATGCTTGCTGGAATGAAGAAATGTTGTCATTGACATGCCAAAATATTTCCTCAGAATTTCCTTTGGGGCTGTAAAATTTTGAGTTTATGAGTGAGAATCAAAAAGTCCTTAGATTCCATTTTGTTCCCCATACAGGCACTGCCTCTCTGACATCCATGACAAGTAGTTTCTCAGCTTTTGCTGGTCAGAGCACGGTAGTGATAGCATGTAATTATGGTGCTATATAGTCGTGGGTAGAAAGAGTATGGTTTCAAATATTGTTTCCTTTGGCCCCTATATCCTTATCAAATGGTGTATGTCCTCATACTCTGCTATATAAATATGGTCATGGTTTACATAACTGATACATCATGCTGCAGTTTAAGTCCAATAAGTTTTACATAGTGAGAGAAGGGACTTCCCACTACAGCAAACACTTTATTGAGGCAACATTAAAAAATGGTTGGCGGTTGTGTTGATACATGTTTAATAACTAGCTCTCCAGTTGGGAAAAAGACATGACTTTAATCATTTGCTGATTTCCAGGATGTAAATACTTCAACCATGGCCAGTTTCAGGCTGCCAATGTGATATGAACTGGTCTGCAACATTCCTGAAAATTTGACAATAGGCTCCTGAAATCAGGCACGAGTTGGTTGCAGCACAGCACTGGGATTGGTGTATTATTTTGGCCAAGAAGTCACAGAAAGTAGACTCTACTTCACCCTCTTATATGGCAAATTTAAAAATTTCTTGAAGATATTTAACAATTAATTCATCAAATGAGATATATGTACATGGTAAAACATTCAAACAGTATGAGCAGTTATAAAATGAAAAGTGAAAGTCGCACATTTTTACTATTTTCCCATCACTCCTTCTTTATCCTCAAATCCATTGAAAAGAAAAATCTTTATAGGAAGTTGAGGTGCTTAGGGGAATGGGTTTACCTGCCTTTAAAGAACATTACTTCTCTGCGGTAAGTGGTGACAGCATCAAAAGTCAAGTCAGGGTCACAGGCATTGGGGGCAGTGGGTTTCTTTGGTTTAGCAGGTACCTTAGGCCCACCTTGATAAGAAAAAAAAAATCCCACAGTGAATTAAGAAGGCATGAGGAAATACGCTCACGCAAGGATCTTACCTAAGTGAACATTTGCTTCACAATAATATTTCAAGTGATTTTCTCAACTTCCCTTCTGAAAAGCTTCCTATTTAGTTCACGTATATTCAGATTTATAATTTAGCTCACCATAGATGGATTGGATTCCACTGATATCATCCTGAGAAAGTGGGTATTTGCTAGGATCCAGTGAGATATAATTTGGAAACATCAAGGCTGTTTGATCGTTGGAGTGAGAGAGCCCCAGTGAATGACCAAATTCATGAGCAGCCACAAGAAACAAGTTGAATCCTTAATAAAAACAGGGAAAATATGAGTACATGAGTTGATCAAAAGGAGAATGGTTGCATCTGAGATTAGAAAGTAACTAAGGGGAATGAAGAAAAGGCTTGCTGTATATACAGCAGATAATTCTTATAATATATGCACCATCATTTATCTGGGACATATTTCAATGCTAATATAGTCATACATCATTGAATGATGGGCTATGTTCTGATAAATGCATCAAGGGTGTGAACATCTTAGAATGTACTTGCACAAAACTAGATGGCACAGTCTACTACACACCTAGGCTATATGGTAGAGTCTAATGCTCCCAGGCTGCAAATCTGTACAGCATGTTACTGTGCCAAATTACTGTAGGCAATTATAACACAATGGTAAGTATTTGTATATCTAAACATAGAAAAAGTACAGTAAAAATAAGGTATAAAAGATAAAAAATGGTACACCTGCACGGGGCATTTAACATCAATGGAGCTTGCCTGACCGGAAGTTGCTCTGGGGGAGCCAGTGAGTGAGTGGTAAGTGAAGGTGAGGGACTAGGACATTATTGAACACTACCGTAGATTTTATAAATACTGTACACTTAGGCTACACTAAACTTACAAAATTTTTTCTTCAATATTAAATTAACCTTAGTAAAGTTTTTTACTTTATAAACTTTTAAATATTTTTTACTTTTGACTTTTCTGTGATAATACTTAACTTAAAAAGCAAATGCATTGAACTGCTATATAAAATATTTTTTATATCCTTATTCTATAAACCTTTCACTATTTTAAAAATTTTTAATTTTTTTTTTTTTTACTTTTTAAACTTTTTTAAAAAATAAGACACAAACACACAAATTAGCCTAGGCCTCCACAGGGTCAGGATCATCAACATCACTGTTTTGCACTTCCACATTGTATCCCACTGGAAAGTCTTAAGGGACAAAAACACACGTGGAACTGTTATCAATGATAACAATGCGTTCTTCTGGAATGTCTCCTGAAGGACCTGACTGAGGCTGCTTTACGGTTACCTTTTTTTTTTTTAATAAGTAGAAAGAGTACACTCTAAAATAAGGATAAAAAGCATAGTATAGTAAATACATAAACCAGTAGCATAGTCATTTATTATCAAGTATTATTACTGTGCGTAATTGCATGTGCCATACTTTTATATGACTGGCAGTGCAGTAGGTTCATTTATACCAGCATCACTACAGACCCATTGTGCTGTGACATCACTAGCTCCATCATAGTCTCAGGGGCCCTGTTATATACAAGGTGTGTCGTTGCCTGAAACATTGCTCTACACAGCGTGGTTGTAACTGGTATTAGTCACATCATGGAGAAATATAATCCAGAGTAAGAAAATGGCTTGACATCAGTGTCTCAGAAATGGATATTAAAAAAAAATTAGAAGTCACCAGTTTTTAGTTGTCACCCAAGAAGACATATGTCAGTGATAGAAAAAAAATGAGGAGTGGGGAGGACCTGAGAATCCACTGAACCCGCTGCTTTGCTTGATGCACACACTATTACTGTAGTCAAGTTTTGTGGGTTTTTTGTTGGAAAAGTATTAAAACTCTTTTAATGCCAGGCAGGCCCATTAAGAGAAATAAAATCAACTTACTTGATTTGAGGGAATAAGTCAAATATAAGGATTAGGGTCTAATTCCTTCATACATGACCAAGAGTTAGACAAGGAAGGTCATGCCTTTAAATAGATCCTCTATGGGCCATGGAACCCACCCATTATCCTTTCATTGCTAACTCAAAATTACCACTTCCCTAGAGTCTTCCTTCAATCCTCAAGCATCAGATGACTTCTACCACTGGTACAACACAGAACACATTCTGCCTTATGTGGCGGGTGTGTGGGCTAAACCTTGTGTATCACACAGGATCCCAAGGGCTGAAAATTTCTAGTCCAACTTTGGGGTCCATACAACACCTTGAATAGTTTCAGGCACATAGGGAACCCTCAGGCATTGTGGACATATGAAAGAATGTATGAATAAATGAAGAATGCTCTGATCGTAAAAGGATTGGCAACTTTATGAGGGTGTTGTGTCTGATATTGAACACTTCCCATCAATGTCATCGTGGAATATGGAAAATTGTGGGGAAATTGGGAAGTTTAGAGGTAAAAAGCTATTCTTTTTGGGGATTCTTCAGAATAATAAAATGTTATTCATAAAGAAAATTAGACTCACCTTCTGCATCCTTGGTCCAGTTTTCATCCTCATCGAAGTGAGTGTCACCACCCAGACCCAGACCAGGAGGAAAGGCATGGCCAAGGACTCCCAAGGGGCCATCAAAATAACGAGGACACCGACCATGGACTGACATAGAATTTATGGGAGGGAAAAAAGATCAGCTTCCTTAAATCACCTGTGACTAAAAGTAGGCACACTTTTCTCCCTATTGAAAACCTTACCTCGAGTCCTAAAGGCAATCATGATGTCTGCAGTCCCTTTGGAAATCTTGGTGAAAGTCAGTGGAGTAACTTTGCTCCACACTGCTAAAGCATCTTGGATAGCCTCATCCACATCAGCTTGTGGCATATCTGGAGTGTAGTTCATTAGTCTTAAAAATTAATAAAAATGTATATTAATTGCTGGTTATACATGCATGCATGTACACACATACCATACAAATCATTTCTAGCTTATCTGTCATGTGCTACAGTAACTTTTGGTATGGTGCTATCATCTTACATTCACATAGCATTTCATTTAAATGAAGTGCTTTTACATAGGCTATATAATTCAATTTTTTCATCTTCCCTATGAATCAGGGAGTAGTATACCACTTTAACAAAGGAGGCTCAAAGAAGTTAAATGAATTCCCAAAATCACACCCTATGTGGGATAGCATTCATCTTGTGTATCTATTTGCTTATATGTGAATGTATTATAAATTAATCAAAAAAGAATTGAGATTTATTTTCTTGACTGGCTTGTGGAAATCAGTCTTGGGCATGTGTCATATACTAAGAGTCTTACTCAAGAGCCACAAAGAGTAACTTGGGAAAAGATTTTTCTCATGTGTATATTCCCTATCTTGCTAAACTCATTTTTATCTCAAGTCCTAAGACTCGATACGATGAAGGAAGAACTGTCACAAAGACCCTAGAGCTGTGGTCAATGACATTGGCTCTATCTCAGAACAAGGGCACGCTTCACCCTCTTTCTGCCAATGAATCAGTCCCTTCTCCTTGACATGTCTGAAGGAAACTCCATACTTCCCTCTGGGGTCCATCTGAGATTTGGAAGCTCACACATCTCTAATGTGAGCTGGTCATGCTCCAGGGTCTCCCCTATTTTCTCTGGAGTACGCTTTATCCATGCCATCGAGCATCTGCAGTCAGATGGCAGTTTCTTGTCGTGAGCTTACATGAAGGTGGCAGAGACCAGATATCAGAACATGTGTGCTGCATCCAGTCTCCTGGTAAGAGCTGTGTAACCCTAGCTATGTTAAATATCCTTTTGTTTCAGTTCTCTATGTTTAAGGTGGCCATAACTGTAGTGCCTACAGCACAGGTTTGTTGGGAGGACAGAATAAATGAAATCTATGAAGTACCATGCACATAGGAAGGGCTCAGTAAAATAAACAATTATTGTTATTGTTCCTTGAAGATTATATTCATGCTCCCTTGGATCAGGTGGAAAATAAGTTGCTGGAAGCAATACCTGTATGTGAGGTTGTGTTTTCTCCACCCGGGGAGAGTGTAGCCATACTGACCCACGTCAGGCACGCCACACCTGGGTGTCTTCATGATCTCAAGAGTGTTTGAGTCCAGTTTTCCAGTCATGGTCAATCCAAAAAATGCTTGCATTTCCTGAATTTTGCCATCAATGAGACTCCTGTTCTTGCTTTGAACAAGATGACTCCCTTCTATTTCAAGAGAGTAGAACTGGTTGAGATATGCCTGACCAAAAAGACAAAAAAAGGCACCGACTACAGGAGAGCAACTCTCCAACTCAGGATAAAACAAAATTGCCTGAAATCCTTTTGGCAGTAGAGACGGAAAAAAAAAAGAAAAAAAGAAAAGAAAATAATTAATGAGGGAAAGAAAGGCGGGAGGGAAGAAACAAGAAAGGAAGGGCACAAAGAGGAAAGAAACGAGTCACCCTACTGCTTTCAATTTCAAAGAATTGGTTGATTTATGAGGGCCCAGAATTAGCCAAACCACACAATCTGTAAAAGTCCAAACCTCCACAGAAGAAAATAAATCTTCTTCTACCTGTTAAAGGATGACACATTTCATATATTTTTGCCGTTATTTTCATTTTGGTGTTTCCCTGAAACAAATTCTAGAAGAGACAGGTAGTTATCCATTTTGCAAATTTAGTTGATTTAACCAAATATGACAAATTAACTGGACTAAATTTTTAGAGGGAGTCTCCAGAGCAATGTGTGTTTCACACATATAGGGATTAGGGGTCCAATTTGTAGTCCAGGTCCTCCCGGCTGTCTTGAAATGCTTTTATAGAGATCTCCACACCTTGCAGGGATGTCCCTTTCTCCTCTCACTACATATCCCTTCCCTCGTGACCACTGCTCAAAGTTGTAGCAGATCCTTTCTTTTTCCCCACTCTGCCCCAGCCCTCCACCCCTCACACAGATATTCTTAGAGCTGGACAAAAGGAAAGCAGCTTTTTTTCACAAGGAAGCTCAGGACCCTTTTACAGAAACTTGCTGTCTTTTTAGGTCCTGAGAGAATCAATAAAATAAATTTCCAATTGATAGTCATTAATAACATGTGTTGAAATAGTACCTGAGCCAGTTGCATGTCTTCTTCATTTTCCATCATTCGGTCTACAGGAAATGCAGAAGAAAATGTTACAAAGAACAAAAATAAAAGTAGAAGGCTCTTCATTCTTCTCTCTCTCCAGTTGAAGCCCAGTTCTATTTGCACAGAATTTAGAAACTAATAGTGAGACGTGGCATGAATGGTCTTGTATCATCATGTAATTAATAACAGAGAAGGACACTTGCCATGATGTGTGTCATCATTTGCTATTTTTTTTTTCTTTCATTGACCTGATTTTGCAATCACGGTCTACAATCGTGTAGTAAACTTGTTATTGAATTGAATATACTATGAAGTGCGCCTCCAAGTTACTTTTCTCCTTGCAAAGTTGGACATTTTTCTAGCCATAAATTCCTGAGAGTTTATAAAATAATTTTCTTTTGAAGAAAATCTCAAAATATCTTGGTACCGTGGTAACATGAAAAGGCAATTGAATCAGGAATCAGATGAATCAACTAAGGTAGAAATCAAACCTACTATCTGCCTGTGATTGTGAGTATGGTCTTGGAGAATTCAGACAGAGACAGAGGCTACTGTAGGACAAAATGGAAGCAATTGGCCAAGTGCACAGAGCAGATGACAAAGACTGAGAAGGGCCGAAAGGCGGACAGGTCACTGCTGATGCGTATGGCCCAGGGGCTTCACGCAGGTAATGCAGCTAGCACCGGGGCTTGCACTGGGGCTTGAAGAATGGGTAGGATTTGGATCACACGGAGGAAGGGAGAAGGCATGTCAGTGGAAAAGAGGCCATAGATAGAAAGTAGCTGGTATAGCAGAAATGATCTGTAGGAAATGTGGCCTGACAAGAGCAGAGGTTTACGTAGACAGCTATGGGAGATGGGATGGAGGGTCCCGTGGAGAAGTCGGTTGACAGGGAATATAAAGAATTTTAGAAGGCACAGATTACGAAGGACTTTGAAGGCCAAAGTTAACATTAAAAGTTAAGGGATGGGTAATGAGAGCTCTTTTGATTACTTTTAATTTTTTTCTTCTTGGGCCACTTTCAGATGAAGTAACACTATTAGTCATAGCAATGTCCTCCCTCTCACTCGTCCCCCTGTTTTCTTCTACCAATCATTAAAATTTTCTTTCCTCTCTTCTCAAATGTTAGGTCCTCCAACTCAGAGACCTCTCTAAATCTTTTTCCTTGTCTGTATCCTGAACAGAATTGCAGTGACATAGCTGAAGAATCTATTATAAATTCTAAGTAGACATACAATTTCTTTGCATTTAAAGCTCATCCTGATTACAAATTCTATTTCAGAAATATTATTATTATTATTTGCTATTATAATATATGTATAAGTTTCAAAAGTCTAACTGGCCTTGGGGGAAGAAGGATGGTAGAGAATAGGCAGACGTGATCAAGATTTATATTATAACAGTGTTGGTAAGTTGGCGTGAGTACATGCATGTTCATCATACTATTATTTTTTTAACTCTAAAATATTTCAGAACAAATTTTAAAAATAAGAAAGGTACAAAAAAAAAGGTCAAATGGTGCTTTCTTGTTTATAATGAAAACCAGCATCTCTCCGCCCCAACCTCTCAGTCCTTCAAGTCCTGCTTCCCAGAGGCAACTTCTTTAAATTATTTTTATAATTTTTTCTCCTCATCTTAACTTCACATTTCTAAATAGCATGCTTATGCTACTATTTCTTGTGTTTTCAAAATTAAACATTATTATTAACTTCTTCCTATGAAAGAGAAGCATTCAACACTCACCTCACTTTCTCCTCTAATTCGGTTAAAGTGAGGTTTTAAGTTAATGCAGTAATCAGTGTTTATGCAATTATGACTATGAAAATATTATTTGCAGGACAGCCATGTAGTATACTGTTATTACATCTTCTTTCTTGTATATTTTGTTTCTCTGAAGTTGGTAATTGAATTGATTTTTATTTGCTAACTCTTTCCCAAATTCTCCAATAGAACTCTTAACTCTTCTCAGAATAATCAAACATGACAGGAAATCTAGCAATACCATTTTCCCCCCTGAAGTCATCCCTCTGAGACACTTTGCTGGCCTTTTCCAATCTGGGTCTGTTGCGAAGCTCTCATCTTCTCACCAACCAGAGAATTCCTGTTGTGTCTCTGTTTAGATCTCTGGTCCCTGGATTTAATTTCTACCCATTTCTTGACTTGTACCCTTGTTTTGATGGAGCGTATCTCTTAGGAGTTTTCTAAGAAATAATGTAGGGAAAATGAATATTTTGAATCTTGTCATGCCTAAGAATGTCCTTTCCTTTATCCCATCCTCACATGTGATTGAGAGTATGGCTGAATATAGAATTTCAGACTGAAATAAATTTCCCTTAGAACTTTGAAGGTACTATTCCACTATTTTCCAGAACTAAAGTTGCTGTTGAAAAGTCTTTTATTCTGATTCTTCATATTTTTCTTTTTTCCTTGTGAAAAATTTTGGAA
>RJWJ010030240.1:0-20059 GCA_004363605.1 Indri indri | reverse complement strand
TTCCCCACATGCATTTCAAGTAGAAACTATACTGAGCCATAAAAATAATTGTAAGAAAACTGAATTATGTTCTGATGTTTTCTTACATTGAATATAATCTTTTTTGATATATCAAATATTAAATTATTTCCAATTTTTGTTTGTTTTTCGATTCCTGGCATTTTAGAGAAATTATTGGTTAAAGACAAAAGGAGATTTTTCTCCTCCTTGTAAAGGTGTAAATTAATAATCTGGTTTGAAAGACTCAGAACTTTAAGCAACAAAGGATTTAAGACATTAGTCAAAGAGTTTTTAAACAAAGTCCTTTTCTTCCTCTTTAACATTTTTATTCAATAACAATTAGATATTATCTACACGCTGGTTTTTCAATTCACTACTAGTGAATTTTCTTTTTTGAAACTGTTTCATAATTCTAATAGTGAATGCCTCTCCTGTCATATAAGCAGCTGATAAAATAATGTCTATTTACAGTTAAACTCTATAGACACGATTTGGTCACTGCTTCCCTAGGGAGGGGGTTGCAAAGTAAATGCCTCTTTTTTACATCTAAGATGATGGACAGTGGGAATGTCTAAGTATAATTTTTCCTTTCTTATCTGGGGCACTTAGAGATGGGCATCCCCTACTGTTTATCAGAAATATGACAAAGTAAGAAGCATGTAGAAATTCCCATGCCTGAGCAAGATAAAATGATTTTAAAGAACACCTAATGTTTTAGCTTCATTACAGTAATGTATCAATTATTTCTTGGGAACGGGACGATGCAGATATTTCAATATTATGGTTTTCTGGTGTCCGTTTATCAAGTTTATCTTTTTCTTAGATGAAGGTAGAATTCCTACATGACAAACAGCCAAGAGTCTTGGACAGTGAGACGAAAGTTTCTGAGGGCTCCCTGGAACCCCATGCGCTAGTGCTAGTGCCCTAATCATGCAATGAGGCTGTCTATTAGATAACTCAACACCAGGAAGGAGAAATGAAGAGAAATACATAGGCGTGAGAGCTGTTTGGATCGTAGAATTGGCAAGACTTGGTCAAAGAGAGGGAGAAGACAGGAATGACTGCCAGGAGAGTGAGTGGATCAGTGGCATCACTGAGGCCAGGAATTCCAGGAGGAACAGTTTTGGGAGGAGAAGGAAGATGTGTTCTATTTTAGGCAGCAAGAATATGAGGGGCCCAGAAGACATCCAAATCATGATGCCAAGTTGGCTAAATGGTTTTGGAGTTTAGGAAAGCCATTTGAGCTAAACACTCAGATTTAAGAGTCATTAACGTTTAGATGGTTGTGAAATTCATGTAATAAGTGAAGCCACCCAAGGAGAGTGGGTAGAACGAGAAGATAAAGAAGGGGAGCATGGAAACCTGAAAAACATCGACATTCAGAAGTGGGTAGAAGAATAGAGTATCAGATTGAGCCGACCTAGGCAGCCAGAGAGATTATAGGAAAATTAGGAATGAGGAAGGAGGTGTCACGAAAACTAAGAAAGGTTCGAGAAGTAGGGAATGATCAACAGTGTCAATGATGCAGAGGATCAAATGAGAAATATATTGGGATTTTATTATATATACTGTTCTTTAGATGCTTTCCTCCTTACAGGATATTGTGAACTTGTTTTCACCTCAATAACTACAGATCTGCATTCTGATTTAAAATAGCTGCAGTCTAGCTGCTCCATGGAATTCAATTGCCCTGATGCACCATAACTTATTTAACCAATCACCAACTGAAGCTTGGAATTATTCCCAATTTTTGCTTTTATAAAAATTTCTATAAATATCTTTGTATTTATGTGTTCAATTATTTCCTTAGCTTAAGATCCTAGAATTGGAATTACCAGGTCAAACTGTCTACAGATTTTGAAGACTTATTACCAAATTGCCTTCCAGTAAGCTGATCCTGGGACTTCTGAATTAAACCCAGGGAGCCTGGAAGAGGGGTGGGTAGTCAGAAGCCAGTAATGCCACCTGATTCTGGGCAGAAGGAAATGGAAATCCTCTTAGAGAAAAGCATCTATGGACAGGGACTCCATAGATTAAGATCAACCAATCACAGGGCCTGCTATTGAAGCATAAATTGCTGCACTGACCAAAGAGGAGAGAGAGACATGCCCTCCCCATTCTTGAACAGTACAGGCAGGAGCAGAGGAGCTTTCTCTGAGCCTGAGGCTGCGCCATCTGGAGGCAGGATGCCCATACAGGAAAATCCCTCAATTTAGTGGAGGGTTGTCAGGGAGAGTGATGAGTTTCTGGCTCTGGGCCGAATTCCCTGGGCATTTGCAGGCAGCTGCAGCTGTTGGGTAGAGGAAGAAAAATCCAGAGGACTGACAGAAAAACCCTGACCGGATCCACAAAAGCTGCTGCAGCTGCGTACATGGGAAAGAGAAAAAGCTAGAGTAGTTTTTAGGGGCACGGGGTGGGGAGAGACCTCTTGGAAGGTCAGCGAGGAGGGAAGAGAGCCATGAGGGAGACAATGGGAAAGAAGGTCCTGGGCATGGGGAGATTCGATTCTCCTTAGAAATCAGGGCCACGGTCTTGCCTTCCAAACCCACAGCCTCCCAGTGCCAGAAGGTGAGAGTGACGCCCCCTTGCTCCACTCATCCGGCACTAGCAGAGGGCCAGAGGACCCTGCCCCGTCGGGCCTGTGTGACTAGAGGAGGACGGGGGTGGGCCTGGGTCGTCCGCGTGCTCTGCCTTCCTTCCCCGCCCCCTGGGGGTTACTGGTGCTCAAAGTGGGGAGAACTCCACCTACTCGACTTAGTTTTTTTGGCTAAACCTTGACAGCTCATCACGACTCTCTGATATGGCTTTTAAAATGGGGGGCCAAGTCTGACCGGAATGCAGTCTGAAATAGGCAGAAGGGGTCGGAGACTGGGGGAGCAGTCTCAGCCTCGGCCAGTGTACCGTGGCAGCAGCCCTGGTCACCGGGACAGAGGATCTCCGCGGATCGCTGGAAGGGCGGTTCGGATCCCGGAGGCAGCTCTGCCGCTGCTCCTCTCTGCCTGTAGATGTCGCCCTTGGAGCCAAAATAACAACTCCGGTCTCCCTAAGAGCGCCTCACTCCGAGGAAAGGACTCAGAATCCACCTGTCTCCTCAGGGCAAGTGACAAACCCTAATTGATTGAACCTAGACACATCTGACCCCCAAAATAAAGGCCTGTGGAGGTGGAATTGGGGGAAAATAACTGCTTTCTCTCTCTTCCTAAGTCACGTATGTGAGGAGAACTGAGGTTAGAGGGTGGATTTATGGTACAGCAATTGAATTATCTGAAAGACCCTGGGAGTCTCTCCTGTGCCTGGGCAATGAACTAGTTGGGGCCAGGAGCCACTTTCTATCCTCAGCAGGAAGGGTTGCAACTTTTTACTGGCTCCAAGACCTCCAAAGTTCTAGGCAGCTGTGTTTCCCAGAAAACTAAGTCAATTTGTAAATTAGCATTTCCCTGGCACCAAGTAATCTGTGGTTGCCCCACTGCAAAAATTATTCTCATGCTTGCCCAATAAAAAAAGATATGGAAGGAGAGGGATGTCTCTTCAACTTAATTGTGTGTTCCACAGTGGCATAGCTCTCTATGGGGCAGAGGAAGAATTGGGACACTCAGGTTTTTGCTTGGTGCCCTTGGCTTGTGAATGTCCCCCAATACAGCCTATCCCTTACCTGTGCCATGTGATATTGCAGAATTTACTTTTGTCCACCTCACCACACTGCAAAATACCAAAACCAAACAGAAGACCACAGAACTGCAAGAGGAAAGTCAGGAACCACAAATGGCCTGTAGACTCCTTACCTGAACAGTGAAGAACAGAAGAGGAAGAATATCTACAAAGTGCTGAGAGAAAATATTTGTCTCAAATCGTTTACTAAGAAAACCTTCTCCCAAGAATGAGAGCAAAATAAATAAATGAATTTAATTTGATAAATAGAAACTTAGAGAGTTTGTCCCCAACAGATTTATACATAAGGAACATATAAAAGTCATACTTCTAGAAGAAGGAAAATGATAGCAGAAGGAAGTTCTAAAATGCAAGAAGCAATGTGAGGAAAGAAAGTGGTCAACATAGACAAATCTAAAACATTGTCTGCAGAAACTGATGATAATAAAAATGGTAATAATGTCCAATTTGAGAGGTTTGAAAAGAACTAAAACGTGGGGCACAGATGGCATACAAGGTGGCAGGGAACTGATATACGTCTAAATGTTCCAAACACCTTTTTCTAAAAGGGAATAAAGTTAAGACACAGTATCAACGTTAGACTTAAGCATACTGTTTTTCAACATAAATGGCTTTGTATAAATAAAATCTTACATGAATTCCATAAGAGAAAAAGAATATAAATCTGAAAACTTTTGAGATGTATAAAGTATGAAGTGAAAATCTTTCCTTGATTCTGTCATTTATTCTCTCCAGGCAAATTTTTTTGTTTACATGCATACATGCACTCATGCACACAACCATGATCTTTTTTTTTTAACAAAAAGATTCCTCTTATATTTGCTTTTTCTCTTAGGAATAATCATGGATGTTGTTGCAATTCAGTACATATGTACCTAACTTATTCTGTTTAACAGCTGCATAATATTTTATTGTCTGAAAGTACCATAATTAAAAAAAAATTCTACAGACATATAGTAGGGGGATTTATTGTTGCTACTATCATTTCAAATAATGTTGCAATAGACATTCCTATGCATACATCTGCCCATTTGTGTGAATATTTCTACAGGAAATAGTCCTAGAAATGTGTCAAAGAATATGTGCAACTTTAACTTTGATAGATACAGCCAAATTACCCTCCAATCCACAACCCCACAACAACATATGTCTATTTCCCATCCAACACTGGATATTATAAGTCTTTTTAATTTTTTATCTGATAAGCAAAAATGATTTTTAAAATTAATTATTTTAAATTTCATTGCCTTGATTGTTAATGAAGGTATCGTCTTATCTTTTTTTTTTTTTAAGAGATGGGGGTCTCGCTTTGTCACCCAGGCTGTAGTGCAGTGGCACCATCAGAGCTCACTGCAATCTCAAACATCTAGGCTCAGGCCATCCTCCTGCCTCAGCCTCCTGAGTAACTGGGACTTCAGGCAGGCACCACCATGCCCAGCTAAATTTTTATATTTTGTAGCAACAGGGTGTCACTATGTTGCCAGGGTGGTCTGGAACTCCTGGCCTCAAGAAATCCTCCCACCTCGTCCTCCCAAAGTTCTGGGATAATAGGTATGAGCCACTGTGACAGGCCTCTTCTTATCATTTTATTGGCCATTTGCTTTCTTCTTTTGTGAATTGGTTATGGATATCCTTTACTTATTTTTATTGGCTTTTAGTCTCATTCTAATTGATTTTTAAAGTTATTTTGAAGTATAATCAACATGTTAATAACTGTACATACTTAAAGTGTACAATATGATAAATTTTCACAGAGTATACGCTTGTGAAAACATCAAGATAACGAAATAACGAAATAAGATGAAAACAGCAAGATAATGGCATACCATCATGCCAAAGAGATTTGTTATAACTCTTCAACATTCCACGCTCCTACACCCCACACTGACTCAAGGCAACCATTGATCTGCTTTCACTTACTACAGATTAGTTTGTATTTTCTAGAATTTTATATAAATGGAATCATGCAGTATGTAGTCTCTTTTTGTCTGGCTTTTTTTCATTTAGCATAATTATTTTAAGATTTGTCTATGTCAGTGCTCTTACGAGCTCTTTCTATATCATAAATATTAGCCCTTTTTCTGCTATATATAATGCAAAGATGTTCTTAGAGTTCGGTATATATCTTATATATTTTGTAGTCCCTTTCATTGTAAGAAATTAAATTAAAAAATTTTTAATAATAATCTCTATCAGTACTTTGCTTTATGACCTGATTCTTAGGTTTGGATTAATAATTAAAAAGTCTTCCTCATTCCACAATTAAAAAGACATTTTAGAATTTCCTGGCACTTTTTTTTATTGGAGTTACATTAAATTCATGGATTGACTTTGGAGAGAACTGGTACCTTTAGAATGTTGACTCTTGCTATCCAGAACATATATTACTATTTCTCTATTTATTCATATCTTCTTTATGTCCTTCACTAAGATTTTATAGTTTTTTAAATATAAGTTTTATCCATTCTTTTCTGAGTTTATAAGAATTGTAAGTTTGGAGTAGTTATTGTGCATAGTCTTTTTCCTCATATTTCTTTTACCAATTTTCTAAGCATATTACAATGTACATTCTGATTGTTGCTCTGAATTTTATAGGTAGAAGCAACATGTACCATGTCAATTCAATATAGTCAGTCCTTACTTTGCACCATTCCAATATGCACAAATTTTAGTTACCATAATTTAGTTAAAAAAGACACCAGTCCTCTGATTATTTGGTTCAAATTTTAGGTACCATGATATGTTAACTGTGAGTAATTGCATAAAGTACACAGTCCTCAAATCAGTGCATAAAGAACAAATGAGTATCATGATCAGTGACCAATCACATTGCTTCTTTCAAAGGAGACCGTGATTGTTCACTGGACATTTGTTATTAAATTCACAGACAGCAAAGCATGTAGTTGTATTGCCTCCTTGTCTCCTGGTGATAAACCCGCATAACATTTAAGAAACAGACATTCAGAAAAAGATATTGATCACCAAAGATGAAAGTGCTGCAAGAAAATGAAGTGATAAGACTGAAAGTAAGATATGAATCACTTGCCACTGGAGTTTTTGAAGAAATTATGTGGACACAGCCGCCATTCAAGAAACTCTAGACGTGCAGCCAGAGGAACTCTGTGAAGGTGAACTTATCGCTATAAATAAGAAAAGGATGACGAAAAGGATGAAGATGTCCCAGAGGAAGTGACACTGACAAAATCTTCTCCTTAAAGGAATTGTCAGAGATACTTTACAGCATTGAAAGCACAAAGGATGAAAGTCAATAACATTTCTACTCAACACTAATGCTATAAAAATATAATTTAAAAAGAAATTGTTGCCAAGGCAACAATAACAATAAAATATGTTCCCGAAAATAAATCTAACAAGAAATAAGCATTTTAAGAAATGATGAGTTCATCATTCTGCAGATGTACGAAAACTTTGAGCTATCAGCTACTTGGGTGCAACACCTGCAAAATCCTTAGGACCATGTGCAGGAAGGAAGATCCTGGGGGATGGGAAGGCAGGGTGCTGAGAAGGCCTAATATGAAGCTGAATGTGTGTCCCATCAGGGAAGCCCCAACCATGTATTGCTGCTCTTTTGTACCTCCCAGCCTGATGCCTGTGACCCATTAGAGATGTGGAATGATATCTGAAGAGTCTACTGATGGCTTCTCCATAGGCAATATCCTGTGACATCTTGGGAATGCCTTTCTGTCTCAGAACACTCTTGATATACAATTACCAAGATTTATCCTTCATCCTTCACCTTTTTTGTTCTCAAAGACATAGCACTACCTCTATGACTGGTGTCAATCATAGAGTATTGTTGCAGTTGTGGAGGACTGTGCTCAAAGCCCTTCACACGTGTTTATTCTTGCCCCCTGTCATTCACCATCAGCCCAGCAGCAAAGCACACACCATCTACTTAGCACTCAGGGCCTTCTCATGTCCACACCCAATCCCTGCTCCCATATCTTAGCCTGAGCCAGAGCCCCACCTTGTAGAGGACACAGATGAGTCGAGCGTTTCAAATAGAAATAAATGTAATGTAACTGTTGGTGTGTTTGTTTGCTTGGGTGGTTCATGTTATAGGAAGTCACACTCAGGCTTTCAAATGCTCTATTTCTATTATTGCCCTATTGGATTATCTCAAAACTTTTTGAAAAGGGATTCTTCCTCATGAAGAAAAGAGGACAGTAAAATGGAGTGGCAAGGAAGAAGTATCAAATGAAAAATATAAAATATCAAGAATAAAAAATATAAATCCAGTTATATGTATCAGGGGTAGGAAGGTAAGATATCTTAAAAAGCAGCCAAGACATAAGAAAGATGAGAGAGAGTTTGGAAAATTAATAATGATAAATATGAATATACACATACAGATGCAAAAAATCATTACCTCACTGTAGGTATTTTTAAAAATAGAATTTAATATGACTTTGGCCCCAATTCCCATGACCAGGTTGACAGAAAGTTTAATCTCAGTCAGATTGGAACTCCCTGCCCTCCCCCACCCTATCTCATGAAGTACTCCAAGAAAGTTGGAAAATATTACAAGCTGCATCTTCCATCTTCAATCCATCCTTCTTACCACTGATATTACTATTGTCCTTGCTGGACCTTTGAGGGGCTCTTCTACTTCTCTGGGCATGTGAACTTCTGCCAAAGCTAGGTGGCCATGCAGCCAAATACCCGCTCAAGTTCCATCACCTTCCCTGGTCCAGACTCAGGTACCCACTCCCTGTGGAGACTGCTAACCTCCAATCTCTTCTACAGCTTTGAAAATTCCACCTTCTCTCCTTTCTCTCAGTCCTCAAAATCATGCACTTATCTCCATTTCTTCCTAATATAATCCCCTCAAGAATTTCAGGTTTTTGGAAAACAAGCAAAGGAACATAGGGGGTCTGACTACCTTCTTGGAATGGGGGGATTGGGAAAAACTCTGAGAATAAATACAAATTCATATCTCCATAAATTACCCTTCTACATTAAAGTCAAAGAAACCTTGCTTCACCCCAGCCAGGTTCAGCACCTTGATTAGGCTGCAGACAGATCACACAGGAATGGGTGCTTGCACATCCCAGACTCAAGAACAGGGTGGTATGAATGAAGGCCCTTCTCAAAGACCCCTGATTCACAGAACCAGCAGTGCAACAACCTCAGTGGTGGATTGGTCGATCCTGGATAAATAACCAAGCACTGCAATTGGCACCTGCAAAAACCCCATTATTAGCTACTGTTTATAACACAGGCTGATAGTTCAAAAATCTAGTCAGCTCTGAAACTGAAAGTTTTTGGTAATCATTTGGAAGCAATATCTGGCCTGACCTGACTTGAAGTTGTTTATATTCTTTATTTGCCCTATATCATGTGAGTAGTCATGTTTTTGCTAGAGAGAGATCAACGTGCTTGATTACAGGGTGTTGTCCCAGACTTGCTGGGGATGTTAAATAATATGTGGTCCATGCACCATATTTTCCTTGTAAAATCTGAAAAATTCTGAATTCCGAATATTTAACCATAAAATAGTTGTGGGACAGTACTTCGACCTTACTGGCTTATGTACAGAACAACTGTTCCAGATAGACTCCTCAAGTCACCTATTTCCAACCACAGGGACATAACATTAGAGCCAACATGTAGGGTACTCACGCTTGAGGTTGATTAACCTGGAGATTTGGTCTCCACTGAGGGCAGACAGGGAGCAATGAATTGTGAGGAGCCTGGGGCTCCCTGGCTCTATGTGGTGTGTGAGTTTGCTGGCCAAGGAAGCAATAAATCCAGGATAGCAGTAACTCCCTATTCACACGTTGGGAACTTTAAAGTTTCTTTGACTTTAATGTAAAGGGAAGCTGAGGCTGTGTTCTATGTCCTAGAGATGCAGGTGAGGGGTAGGAGGAGAGGGAAGTGTGTAGCTGCTGTGTCCTAGCCTGTGGCTTATTAGCAGGAAGAGATATCTTCCTGGATTTATCCTGGAATATAAATCCAGGTCTGGTAGTTTACCAAGGGTTTTACCAGGACGAAACCACATGCTTATTAGTTCTCTCAGTTGTACATGAAAAACAAAATGAACCTTGGAAAAAGAAAGCAGTAAAAAAAGTGAAACAGGAATGCATTTTAATCAGAAATGGTTGATTTTTTTTTATATGAGAAAACCAGAGCTAATACTCCAAGAGGAAATGCTCTAAGAGGTAAAGATACAAGCCAGAATCCAAGAAAATCAAGAGGAAAGATACATATGTGGGCCTCCTTGCAGCTATTTCACAGTGTGAAAAGATATTGGGGTTATTTTCACAGATTGAGGAAGCTTCTATGTGAAGACTTTTTATAAGAAAGCATTAATGTAAGCTGGTTCAAATGCTTTGGTGAGCAAGGGAGGTATAAATATGTAAATAAATGAATATAATGTAAAGTTATCTAACCACAACATACATAAAACATATTTATCTTAAAGATGTTCACTATTTTTTTTATGAATAAGTAGTACTCCATGGTATGCAACTGTCACATTTTATTAATCCACCCATGTATTGATGGGCGCTTGGGTTGTTTCCACATCTTTGCAATTGTGAATTGTGCTGCTGTAAACATTCAGGTGCAGATGTCTTTTTTTTCAGAAAATATCTTTTTTTCCTTTGGGTAAATACCCAGTAATGGGATTGCTGGATCATATTGGAACCAATCGAATAACACTTATGTGCACATATGGAAATAAAACTCATCGGAAATCAAGCAGGTGGGGTGGGAGGAGGGGATGAGTAAATTCACACCTAACAGGTACAGTGCACACTCTCTGGGTGATGGGCACACTTACAACTTTGACTCAAACTGTACAAAAGCCATTTATGTAACCAAAACGTTTGTACCCCCATAATACTCTGAGATAAAATTTTAAAAAAAGATGTTCAGTGTGTTTCTTATGTAATACCATTTCTGTGAGCTTTAAGGAACTAACCCCAGGATTTGACTGGCTTAGCATCTTTCATCAGCAGTTGTGACTTGGAAATCTGTCTGTCCTGTAGAGATCCTTGTTAACCATATTTATTAGAGAAATGTTGCTCTGTAACGCACATTCTCCTGAAGCAGGCTGATGGGGAGGTATAATTCTCACAGGCTGATTTACTCAACAGATCAGAGGACGGTTTAGGCAGAGTTCCCATTTTCCCATCTAGGTTGGGGATGCGGCAGGGCAGGCTTCTACCCCTGTATCTTCCCGGAGCTCCGCTGGCAGGTCTCCAGCATGAGCCGTACAAGGGGCCCTTGACCTACTTTCACATGCTGCTGGGCTCTCCTTCGACATTCCTTCCGGCATCTTGCTAATTGTCTTTACTCTCAACTTCTGTTTTCTCACTTTCTCTTGGCTGCCCCCTGGGATTACCTTCTGTTCACCCTTGGTCTGTGTTTTACTCTCTGATTTTGGAATATCATCCATATCACTTGCTTGCCTCATTCTCATCCAGGATCATCTCTGGCTGGATTCAACATACCTTATCAGAGTATCCTCAGCCCTCAGCCCTCTTCCTGACAGATGCTGTATTATTTTTCCCTCTGATTAGCCTCCTTCTATGCCACACTCTCTTTCCCAGCCTCTGCTTCATTATTTACACATTTAGAAACTAGAGACTGCCATATATGTCATTTAAATTCTGCATAATGCCTGTCTATATCACTGGATATTATCGATTACCCATTTACTATTTGTCATATTGAATATTAATCAAACTAGTTTTCAAACTACTCAATAAATTGGTGAGTCAGGACTACGATTTTTTACAAAATGAAGTAGAACATGATAGGACAGAAAATATCAGAGTACATTGTAAAACAGAGTATTATTTTGTGAAACTTGTGTTTCCCAAAAGTTGGGAATCACAGGAGGAAGTTATTTTTTAATACTGTAGGTCACAGTTAAAAAAGTTTAAAATCCATGAGTTAGATTGCAGGGTGGGTTAGATAGATGAAGTAGACAGTTGTTGATTTTGTCTGTCTAATACCTTCCCCAGCCATATTTCTGGCAACAGAACGACTCCATTCCCTACTTTGTGGAAAGGGTTTACTCCTCCCACTCAGGCCTGTCATTAGAGAGCTCTGTGCCCTGATCATAGTGATTGGCTGAGGAAGAGACACGTGATATAAGCCAGTCCAATCAGAGTCCTCTCTGAGATCTTTTTTGTTCCAGAGTATCAAGAACAATTTTTCTTTCCACTGGAGTTGCTAAATTGATAGAATATGAGTTTAGGGCTATCAGAGAACATACTGGAGAGACTTGGAGAGAGAGATGGTGCCCCTGTCCCAGGGTTACCCCTGGACTTTTCCATTGCATGAGGCAATGCATTTCCTTTTTGGCTTAAGGGAGTTTAAACAGGATTTTTTCCCTTTGCAACCAAAAGAATCCTGTCCAATAATATAAAAGAGCATGATGAGAGATGAGGAAAGCTGGATTTAGGCTTACCAGTGTTACACACTAGATGTATGACTCTTGGAAAATCTCAAAATCTCTGTAGCTCACAGTTTTCTTCTCATCTAAGAGAAGATCATCAGATTGGTAACTCACAGTCCTTATTGGTAATCAGAGATCCCTGCGGAGCTTTAAAACATACAGATGTCTGAGCTCCATACTAGTTTTCTGAATCAAAATCTATAGGAATGTGGCCCAGGCAGGCACTTGTAATTTTTAAAATGACTAGGTGATTCTGATGCACAGCGAAGGTGGGTAAGTGCTGAACTAGGTCATCTCTAGGGTGTTTCTACCCCTAATACTCAGTGCTCTGTATTCCTCAGAGATTACACAGCCTGATTGAATTTTTGGCTGTTGACATAGTGACAAATGGAGAATTTGGACTCACTCTATTTTTGTTGACTGGCCTAGGATAGATGATATAATGTAAGTGGTAATAATGACTAATACATATGTACTATCACTATTTCTGATTAGTCTTATAGAAAAGTAGCACTCACCAAGGCATCAATTCAATGTTCCTAGTGCAGACACCCACAGGACAGTCTGCCTTCATAACAAACTCTCTCTTTTTTCCTGAGAGGTAGAGGGTTCAAGGGGAGAAGTGTGAAAGTTAAAAAATAATGTGCAAGAAAGTTGGATGATTAAATTTGCTTTGTGTCATTACAAATATTTCTAGTATCCCAAACTGCCACATTTCAGTTCTTTCCTGTGTCAGAGCACAAATGTAAATTAGGGATGTTAGACAAGTGATAATACAATGGCCTCACTGATCTTTCCTAAGTAATTTTCTCTTGCCCAAAGATTTCCTTCTGTATTATAAAAAGGCATATTTCTGTCATTAATAAAAAATCCACAGAGATGTCTCATTACCCCTACATATTTGTGTTTATTTTCCTCTTTAATATGCTTCAAGATGATTGATTAGGCTGTTCATCGTTTTTCACAGGAACACTAACAAGACTAGCAGACTTGAAATCCTTTGTCTAGGAGACTGGTGTCTTGGTAAATTTTTATTATGCTCCTCTCACTCCTACCCTTGGGTGGAAAATGCAGTGAGTTATAGGATGGCTGCAGGGATGTATACTGGCCTTCAAGTGTGCAGGTTCATCGGTTCAGTGTTCTGGAGGCTCCAAGGAGTGGCCACAAAAGGGAGCAGAGTGGGTAGTGCCTGTTCTTGGATGATTGCTGTGGACCTTTGGGGAAGGGCGAGGAGGATGTGTGGGGACAACCAAGTAGGTAGAATGGGAGAGGCAAAATAGGAGCCATTTTTGCTCCTAAGGAAATATTAATAACTATTTTTGAAATGTTAGAGTAGCCTGTCAGCTTTGACAATTTTTTTTTTCGGATATTGAGGAAACCAGGTTGAGTAATTACAGGCAGTAACTGTCATTGTCAAGATAGTTCTGTAATTAGAGAAACACAAAATATGTCTCATTTAGAAGCACCTCAGATAGAACCACTGGAGCAGCTGTCAGTTAAAAAAGGTTAATAAAGTCAGAGCAGTCAGATGATGGCAGAGCTAAGGACTATAGCAACATCCATGAGAAGACAGGACGTTCTGTCCTCCTTAAAGCATGAATTCTCCTTGAAAGCAAATTTAGAAGGATCTGTCTGGAAGGAGAAATGGGTTTTGAATTCTGCAGTAAAATTGAAGGGAGGGCAGAGAGGAAAGGCTTAACCAAATTCCTGTACATTCCCCAGTCAGATTTTTAAAATCTTATTTGCTTTGTTAAGTTAATGGAATAAAAAATCCTTTGCTGGGAGGAGCAAGATTCTTTCTTTAGGCTCATAATATAGTTGGAATCCATTTTTGCTCATGTGTAAATCTTACAAAGTGGATTAAGCTGGACAGCTCGCTGTCTAAGCAGTCCATGTTTTAATAAGCATGGAGTTGAAATCTTAACTACCTTACAATTTGGAAAGATGAGGGACCTACACCCATGAAAGCATGTAGAAAGCAAACATATGAATTAAGGTGCTAGTTGAAGGTATGTAATCATCATTTATTTAATGAATGGGATAAGCAGTTGGATGCAGTTGCCTTCAGGCATCTGGTACAGATTTATGGGTGCCCACATAGACATCCTGAATTCTACTAAAGGCACATGGTCAGAATAACTGATTGCACAAACCGTCTTGTTATACATAGTTCTCGTTTTGTTTTTAAATTTAGAAATGCCTCTCCTATTCCTACCACACCAATAATAGGAGATTAAAAAAGAAACACATATTTAGCTTTTTATGTAATCACATACTTAAAATGACTTATAGAATATAAGAAAAGTCCGAGGAAGTTTGAGTTTCCTTTAAAGCCCTTCCTCCATGTCCTTTTCCCTTTCTCTTCTCTCCTTTCCTTTGCTTTTTATATTTAGTGTATGAAATCTCTCTAAGTAAAATATGAGAACTATGTGAAAATTATGCTAAAATGGACTTTCGTTCAAGACAGCTTTATTCATCAGCCACAAATAGATGTGATCTTTAAATACTAATGCCATATCTTGTTTTGGATGTAAGAATATTTTTGAAGTTTAAAAATGAAACCAAAGTACTAAGATTTCAATTGACTAGACTAGAGTGAAGGTGTTTGCCCACATAATAACTTTTTTTCTTGTCATTTAATATTCAGTGTAACAATGTCCATTTTTAGTCTGTGCTTGAGCCCCATGATGTCATAGCCAGTACTATGCAGCCAGTACAACTCTACCCAAGAATTGTGCTACCTGCTGATAGGTCCAGGGGGAGCTAGCTGAGCATTGCTGATGGTAAAATGATAGTTACGGTTGTGGTTTTAAAAAGTAAGTAGCTAGAGCTTAAACTGTTATGGCCTAATGAGTTGATTAAAAGTTTAACATTTCTGGTTGAAATAGAAATGTTAATTATTTGTGAAAAAGAGAAGTAAAAAACTATGTTCTTTGTAATTACAATTTTGCATTTGAGAGCCCTTGGCATAAAGCACCTTTGGATATGTTCCATTTCTGTTGAATTGACCTCTCACCTGGCAGCTGGGAAATTGTCTCTAGATAGTTCAATATAATTTCAAGCCTCCCCCACCTGCAAACATGTTAAATAGTCATTAAGATACTGGAAGAGAGATGCTGAGGAAATTAAGGTGAAGGAGACATGGTCTCTACCACGAGGAAGCCCAAAATTTAGCCAAGAAGAAGGACATTTACAAATACATGTGTGTTAAGTTCAGACATGAAAGTATGTTTAAATACTAGGAGAGTCTAACTCCCCTGGGGAGAGGTAAGAGAAAGCTTCAGAGAGTATTTGATTTGGGTTTGAGTTTGAGTTGGGTTGTGAGGGATGCTTAGACATCTCACAGGCCGACAAGAGTGATCTAGAAGAATGAAGCATCTGCAAGAAGACATGAAGGTTTGAGAGCAGCAAGTACGTAGTTTAATTTGGCTAGAACAGGGATTAGAGGATTAACCAAAGAGGAAGTGAGAAAGACAGATGGAGGTTAGATAAGTTTGAATTTTACCTAATTGACCAGTGATTCTTAGCCTCAGTAAATGTACACAGACCAAAATGCAAACATTTTCAGCATGATTCGTAGGCTCCCTCCCTGTCCTCTACCAAAGTTTTCGGGTTAAGAACCACTGAACTGCTAAAGGCGGCAGGGATAATTGAAACATTTTGAGCCAGAGACTGATACAATAAAACTCATGTTTCATAAAGACTGCTCTTACAGCAGTGCAGAGAATGTTACTTGATCACCTCTCATGTACCAGGTTTGAAGAGAGACAGACTAGAGGCCAGAAGACCCATTAATGTCTCACCTTGCTCAGTTTCTTTAAAATCTGGCTCTCATTCCTAAAGGTAATCACCATACACAGAAGAGCAACAGTTCAGCATGTGAGTGGCTTGTGTTATCTCTGGTTTCCAGCCCAGCCTCTCTCACCTGTCACACCAATTGACATTCTTCCTGCCTCATGACCTTTTGATTCACTGCCTGGATTCTGATTAAGATCTCTCATTTGGCAGAAAATCTTACAGAGTAATAATTGGTTATAAACACTCTTTTGGCACAGCCTCAAGACCTCTCATGTCAATGTATGTTTCTCACGGACTGCTCATAGCAGATTTTCTCCAGTCCCATGAGCTGGTTCCAGATAGCAAGGAAGCTAGTGTCACCTGTAGGTGAGAGCTGACACAAGACTGCACACAGATACAGGTCTTAGAAATAAAGATCTGTCATAGGTAGAATAAACAGGACTTCGCCACCAATTGGATGCAGAGGATGAAGATGGCAATGATAAGGCATTGATGATTTTCAGGTTTCCAATTTGAGAGACAAAAAGATAAAAAGGAAGAGTTAAAGAGAAATGAGTTTGTTTTGGATATGCTGATTTTGAACCTTCTTCAATTTATTCCAGTTTAAGTAGGGCATGTTCTGCCTGTCTATTAAATGTTGATGAATCATAGGGTTTGATTCTTGCTTGCCTTTTCTTACTGTTGCACACAGACTCTCTATGATCTCATTCATTCTCCTGGCTTCAACAACCACCTGCCTGGGTGCTGGTCTCTCTGCTTCCATTCTCTCCCCTTTCCAGCTGGATAATAGGAATTTGATGAATATTCATTGAATAAATGAATTGTGGTTGAGTGAATCCATCTTCCATAATGCTTTAAGAATTCTTTTCCTAAAATGCAAATGTGGGTCTGGAGTCTGGAGTTCAGAATCATGGTCACTCAGGAGCTAAGACCCATTAGTGTAGAATAAAGGCTTGGCAATGGATGAGCTCACCCAGGGAGAACATGTGAGTAGCTAAGAAAAGCAATAGAGTACAGAAATTTAGGTGTCAATAACTTTTCAGAATTAAGCAGAGGAAAGTAAATCAGGGTAAGTTACTGACGGAATGAAGATGGAAGCGGGAATAAAACCAGGAGATCCTTGTATCTTAGAAGTTAAGCAAGAAAATGGTTGGACAGGAGGGCCCGTGAGTGAAGTGACCATGGTGGGAGGGGTGGAGGATATGAATGGGCCCAGCATGGAGTCACGCTTACCAAGACTGATCTGTTTACAGCCCTTGCCAAATATCCAACCTACTGTCCGTAGAACACTGAGCTCCCAATATTTTACCATCTCCTAAAAAGACCACTGGTTACTTGGTGGTAAGTTGACTATGCTGGACCTCTTCCACTCTGGGAAAGTGAGCAATTCATTCTGACAGGAATAGACACATATTCTGGGATAGGTTTGCTTTTCCTCCTTGCAAGGCCTCAGCCAGCACCACTATCCAAAGACTTACAGAATGTTCAATACACAGACACAGGATCCCAAATAACATCATTTCAGATCTCACTTTGTAGACGAGGAGCGGGCGTAGGCCTATGCCTGTGGATTCACCATTCCCATCACACAGCATCACCCAGGAGCTGATCGCCTGATAGAACTTGGAACATCCTGTTAAAGGTATAGCTGACATATAGGCTTGGAGACAATACTTGACAATGATGGGAGGACAAAACAAAACCAGATCTGAAAGTATAAAAAGTGTAGAAATAAGAAGTGACCAAGTAGAAATTGGGCTTCATCCACTAAAAAGAAAAAGAGAAAAGAAAAATACTAAAATACCAAAGATTGAGCACCAAGTGGACAAAGGGGAAACATCCAGGATAGTTGAGACTCCAGGGGATGAGGCTCAGGGAAGGAAAAATGGAATAGGTCTTTTAAAGATAAAAAACACCCTGTGAACTCTATCTGTCACATATTAGGAAAGCAAAGCCTCTGAGTGTTGCTGATTGGCAGGCAATATCTAGGCTTGTCAGATAAACAAGTACTGGGCTAGCTGGAGGTGGTCTACTGTATATGTGGGATGGATCAGCTGCATCTGCTGCTGACATGAGATGCCGTCTTCAGATTATGGTGTTCAGCTCGCTTCTCCTTTGTACCTGAAGCGCCTGGGATTGGGATTATGTCACCCAATGTGGTCTGCACTAGTGTTGGCAGACTAGGTGGCCTGGTCAGGGTTTATCAGCCTCCAATCTTTCTCTTTCCTTCAACTTCACATCTGCAACTCACTCACCAACGCCTTTTAATCTCTCTCAGTAGTAAGCCACAGCCTTGATTTGAGTAGAGACCTTAAGCACTCTATACCTAGATTATTGAGCTAGATACATTTTGGCCTCCAGATTCCAATTTACCTGCCCCAATTCTTATTACACAGAGTTTGTCCCTCTCTTATTGGGCTGCCACTTGTTTTTCAAACTGAATTAAAATTTCAACTCCAAGGATTCATCCTACCCTCCCATGGAAGCTTGCTGCTGCATTCGCGACTGTGCATGCCCCTTCTTCTATTAGGCTGTTCCTCGTATCTGCAAACTCTACCCCTCCTAAGTCTGGGTCTATTCTACTTCCCATTTGCAATGCCATCCCCACTTTCCTCACCAGTCATTTGTAATTTTACTAGTTTAATTTTGAAAGGTGGGCTTATGTGTGGTTTTATGGAAATTCCAGCATAGAAATGCAGTGACCCAAAAAGTCCTTGACCCAAGCATGGCTTATTTATGTGGAAGATGGCCTCATCACTTTGGGAAGGACACATATCCTGTGGTGAGGAAGGAAGGGATACCTACATATACTACCATGTTGACCATCAACTGTAGAGGAGAAATCACAGCAAAATAGCCTTCACCTGGAGCAGGGGTCGGCAAGCTACAGCCTGTTGGTCAAATATAGCCTGTTGCCTGTTTTTGTAAATGAAACTTTGAGCATAACCATGCTCATTTGTTTGCATATTATTTATGGTTACTTTCATGCTATAATGGGAGTGTTGAGTAGTTGCAAAGATCATGTAGGCCAGAAAGCCCAAACTTAAAATTCAGTATCTAGCCCTTTGCAGAAAATGTTTGCCAACCCCTGACCTAGAGTTGTTTTATTTTAGCCTGTCTGGTCTCCTTCATTAGACTGCAGCGTACTTACAAATGGGTCCATATTTCTCCCACTGCAACTTGTAATGCACTCCACACAATGAAAGCAGTGGATTTCTGATTGAATGACAGGCATTCATCCAAGAAACAATTTTAAGTGCACCAGATGAGCAGCAAAATGCAGAGATGATGTATATTTTATATGGTGGAAAGGCTATTTTCATGCCTTTTCTTCTCCATACATTGATTTCTTTTTGTTTGTTTTACTTTACAAAGTCCCTATAATAAAAAATTCTCAAACTTTGTTAAAGAGGTTTTAAGGAGACATGTTTCTTTGAGGAAAGGGACTATCTGGTTCACTGCTGCAGGCTCCGTCCTGCTGCAGTGCTTGGCACAGAGGAGTTGCTCAACAGATATTAGTCGAATGAGTGATGAATAAATGAGCTCCCTTTTCTGGTTGCAAATAATTTTGTTTAAAATATGTTGTTTGAAAACATATGTAAACTTGAATTTCACAATGTTCATAGCTCTGCAGTTAATTAACTAACACCCAGGCATATGTTTGGAGAATGCCAACAGATTTGTAGGGAGATCAACTAAAAAGCAAGCATTGGTAAAAGAAGCCCATCAGGCCAATTCTGTATACTGGGAAGAACCCCTCCCACCTCAGAACAGCATTATGATTAAAATGAACATAGGCAGCCTCCATTTAAAGAAACAGGTTGTGTTTCAGAAGTTTATTTGTAAGGCAAGACTTTGACCTACATTTCCTCGTAGAAACAATCTTACAAGGAATGACTACATTGTAGTCCAAAGAAATTATTGTGGAGAAAGGGCTTTGTTTGGAGGAAAAGGAATCTGAGTTCAAGTAATCCTGACTGTCATTAATCAGCTGACTTGGATAAGTTACTCTATATTGCAGCTTCTGTTATTTGTTTGTTTAATCTATTAAATGGGGGAAAACAACACAAAGATTGTTGGGATAATTAAATCTAATAATGTATGTGAATTGACTTTCACTATTCTTGGCATGTAGTAGTAAGTTTTTTTTTTTTTTTTCAG
>RJWJ010030239.1:0-20067 GCA_004363605.1 Indri indri | reverse complement strand
ATTAGAGCCACATTGCAGCATACTTACTTCTCTGTCTCCTGTGCTTGTTTCTGTCCTCTCATCTCTATGAATATTCACTCCATAAATTATTTTATTTGGTTTCATAGCTTTAAATCCATCTGTACATTGAATACTACCAAATTTATATTCCAAATCAAACTTCTCCTTTGTTTTCGAATATCCAGCAGCCTACTTAACAACTGCATCTAAGTCCTTCAAATGCTTCTGAAGGTTAAGTCCAAAAATGAGCTCTTGGTCTTCCCTCAGAATCTGTCAATACTTCCCTATTTCAACAAATAAGAAATCACGTCTTTCAGATATTCAGACCGAACCAAACAAAACAGAAACCTTTATCTTATTCTTGAACTTTTTCTCTTTCTATCATAACTTGCAAATACTGTGCCGGCTCTGTCTTCAACACACATCTAAAATCTGACCACATCTTACTATTCCTACCTCAAAGTCTCTGATGCAAGCTGTAAACATCTCCTTGGACCCTTGTGGCACCTCTTAGGGAATTTCCTGATTTTCTGCCCTTACCTGCAGTCTCTTCTCAATGCAGCAGGAAATTGACGGCTTTGTAATGCTCATCAGATCTTTCCAGTCTTTTGTTCAACACATTCCCCAGGCTTACAATTTAAGAGAAAGAGTCAAAATTCATAGTTTTGCCTACATGAGCTTAAAAGATTTCATTCTCCACTGTTTATCTAATGTCATCTCTTCCTATTATTCTTTTCTTGACTCACTCTTACTTGAGCAAAACTGGAAGTAAAACATTTCTGCTTTAGAGATTTTGCACTTGCTGCCTTTTCTACCTAGAATTCATTTCCCCAGATACCCACACGACCTGCTTCCGTGTTTCTTTAAAATCTTTACTCAAATAGCACCTCCTCTATGAAGCTCTTCCTGTCTACTCTGTCTAAACGAACAACCACCCCATTTGTCTCTCATCCTTGTCATATTGATATTCATAGCACGTATTATTTGACAATCCGTTTCTCTTGTTATATGTTTCTGACTCCATTACATTTTAACCTCTGAAATGGTATATGTTTTTTGTAATTTTTTGAACTGCTAACATCTGCAAAGTCTACTCCAGTTTTAGACGTAAGTCAGTATTTGTTGAATAAATAATGGACTAGGTCAATTACATTGATTGATTTCAAATGTAAACCAACTGTGCATTTTTTGGGATCAATTCTACTTGGACATGATGCATTATCCTTTTTGGATATTGTCGTATTTGATTTGCTAACATTTTATTTAGAAGTTTCGCATCCAAGTTTGTGAGGAACTAGAACTCTCATACACTGTTCATGAGAATGTCAACTAGTATAACAGCTTTGGAAAACATCTATCTTATAGCCTAGCCTTCTACTCTAATGTATTAATCAAAAAAAAAAAATGAAAGCATAGGATGATACAAGTACTCATACATAAATATCCATGACAGCTTTATTTTTAATTGTGAAAAATTGGAAACAACCCAAATCCCATCAATTAGTGAATAGCTAAACAAATTCTGTTATAGTCATATAATGGAATACTATTCAGCAATAAAAATGAATGTATTGTTGAAATATGCTACAACTGGGTTACATTTTAAATATTATAATAATTCTAAGCTAAAGAAGCCAGCCCCACCAAATACATATTGGATTATTCCATTTACATCAAATATTAGAAAATGTAACATAATCCATAGTGATAGGAAGTAAATTTGTGGTTGCCTGGAGACACAGTGGTAAAAGGGGTAGGAAAGAGGAATTAAAAAGTGGTGCAAATTAATTTTTAAACATGACGGAAATGTTCATTGTCTGGACTTACAGTTCCATACACATGTCGAAATGTATCAATTTATATACTTCAAATATGTGCATCTTATTGTATGTTAATCACATCTCAGTAAAGCTGTTTTTTAAAAAGGAAAGAAAAAGGTAATTGCTGCAGTATAATTGTATCGTGTCCCAAACCACAAACTATCACTATCTACCCACAAATTTTTCAATTTAGAGATGCATTCAAAATACCATAATTTTTATATTCCACATAAGTTATGTCCTGCTTTTTAGTTCAATTCAGCTATAATGATGGTTAGGAATATATATTAGCTAATTCAAAAATATGTCATTTTCTTGAAGTGGTCATTTTAAAATGATTAGAGTGGGTTAGAAACTTTCATGTTACCTCGGTATTAAATTTTTTTCTAGCTCGCATAGTGCAATATCTAAGCAGGAGCAGATAGGATAATAAAATCTTATTTATTGTAGCTGGCTTTTCCCACTACTTCTTTATTAGCCCAGTGAAATTGATAAGTCTAGAATAATATTGAACCTGAATAGTCAGTGAGTATATGAGCTACTGTTTGAAAAGCTCTTTCCCCATAGTTATTGATCATAGAAAATGTATACTTTCTGCTAGAATGTGTACATGCATGCATGGTGTGTGGAAGCGTGTGCAATACATTAGTTATAACCTATGATTTATCCCTCTCTTGTTACTTGGTCAAGAATATTGTTAACAAAAAGTGCATCTGAAGGGCTCCCTTTTCTCCGTCAGGAGGGACATTTCATGATACTTTCCAACTTGTGTGACGAGACCCAACTTCCAATTCTCCATTGTCTGTGACTTCTGATTTTATTACTTGAACACAAAATAGAGTTTAGGAACAAGTGAAAATAGACATTGTAAGAAGTGAAGTTTGCAGGAAAAAAAATCCATGAGCAAATAGATCTTTGGATGGAATCCAAAAATAATTTATCTGCTTCAAATGATTTTGGCTCAAGCACTTTTAAGTCAAAACGTTTGCATGCACAATTCACAATTGCAAAGATCTGGAATCAACCTAAGTGGACATAAATTCATGAGTGGATAAAACGTGAACAAAACCCATCATTCACAGCAAAGCGGATGGAACTGGAGGACATGATGCTATGTGAAATAAACTGGGGACAGAAAGTTGACCATCGCATGTTCTCACTCTTATGTTGAAGCTAAAAAGTTGATGTCATAAAAGTAAATAGTAGAACACAGGTTACCAGAGGCTAGAGGGGGTATGGGGAAGTGGGGATAGGGAGAGATTTGTTAAAGGATACAGAATTATAGCTAGATAAGAGGAATAAGTTCAGGTGTTCTATGATACTACCGGATGATTACAGCTAACAATAATGTGTAGTTTTCAAATAGCTAAAAGGAGGCTATCGAATGTTCCCAACACAAAGGAATGGTAAATGTTTTGAGATGATAGATATCCTAGTTACCCTGATCTAATCATGGTATGGTATATGTATCAGAACATCATTGTATACTCCATAAATATGTACAATTATGTGCCAGTGAAAAAGTAAAAATATTTAAAAAGCCACACACAATCACATTGGATACTCTACTGATCTATATACACATATACACACACAGAAAAAAAATTTTTTTACAAGGATATAGATTATTTTCTGACAGCTTTCTGTAGTATTCAGGCATTTTTCAATTATCATGTATGTTCTTTACTCTTTGTGAAAAAGTGTCCTTCTAAATGATGCAGACACTGCCCAAACCATTTTCTAGCAAATACCACTATAAAATAGAACACAATGCATAACCTTACAGAGTTATAGTTTGTGTAACTATGATTAATTATTTTTTAATTTAAAAATGTTTTCAGAGTGTGTGTTTGTTGTTCTTTAGAAAAATTAGTAATTGGAGGTGCAGGAACCTAAACAGGTATATGTTCTTTCTTCCATTTCTCTTTCCACATTTAACCTTCAGCCTTATTTTGTCCTTAAAGAGAATGACATTTGGTTACAAAGAAGTACTTCTTGGACTCCTGCTTCCTGGAAGATGGAGTAAACATATTTTTTCCTTTTTCTCTTGCTAAGGACAACTAAAAGCCCTGAACATTACGTAAAAAACAAACGTAAGACAAAACTGAAAAGTGGAAACAGGGCAGCAACTAGCTAAAGACCTCCAGCTAGTGGTGAGGGGAGAGGGACAACCAGGTTGTCCCTGGGGGAGCTTCCTGGGTTTGTCTTTAGCTACTAAGCCAGACTTAGAGCCAAAGGAGCTGACAAAATAGAATCGTAATGGGCGCACACACAGAACCCCGAATCCTGCTCTCTCTCAGCAAAGACCAGCTT
This sequence comes from Indri indri, assembly GCA_004363605.1. NCBI lineage: Eukaryota > Metazoa > Chordata > Mammalia > Primates > Indriidae > Indri > Indri indri. The sequence continues at coordinate 15,934 of RJWJ010030239.1, read as the reverse complement.
AGGGGCAGCCTGGAAGGATAGAAAAGTTCTAAAATCCCTTTGCTGTAGCAAAACACCACAGAGAAATCCATGGCCCCACCTCATGGACAGAAGCAAAGGCTACATGGGGAGTCTAGACTGCCATCATTTGCAGACCTTAACAAGGTCCCCCAGCCCCATACCAGGGGGGTGTCAGAGAAAGCCAAGTAGGGAGTGAGGGCATCCATCCCCCCACCAGATAAGGAGCCCTCGCCCCTCACAGAGGGGCCTCCCCACTTGGCATTCTTGAAGGGCTCCTTCTCACCCTGCTGGGAGGCATCTGAGGAAGCCAGGTGGAAAGTTAGGACTTCCCCTACTGTGCAGTAGGAAGAGGCCACCCCTCGCTCCACCCAGTGGTGTCAGCAGAGGCCATGTGGGGAGACTAATGAGGCCCTGCTGCCTCTTCCAGCCATGGAGATACCAGCAGAAGCCTCGTGGGAAGCTGGAACTCCTACCTCTGTGCAGCAGTAAGGAGGAGCCTCCTGTCTCAGGTGTCGGCGGAGGTCAAAGAGGGAACAAAGACCTCTACCCCAATCTGGTAGTAATGAGGCATCATTATCCCTTCTGCTGCTAGGACATTGTCAAAAGAAGCCAGGCAAAATAAAGGCTTAAATAATATCCAGGCCTTCGTAACACAATAACCCAATATGTCCAGGTTTCCACTAAAAATAATGTCATACCAAGACCATCACAGATGGAATAAAAAAATAAATAAAAAGCTGCCAATACTGAATGACAGAGGTGTAGTATTATTTGACAAAGATTTTTAAAAGGCCATGATAAAGTTTTAACAACCAATTGCAGACATTTTAAATAAACAAAAAATAGAAAGTCTGCAAAGAAATGTAAGTTATAAAGAAAAACCAAATGAGAATTTGAGAACTGAAAAATACAGTAATATTATTACTTTCCAACAGATTTAATGAGGGTATTATTACCTTTATACAAAAACCAGACAAAAACAATACTGAAAAAGAAAACTACAGATCAATGTCCCTCATGAATATAGACACCAAAAGTCTTAACAAAATACTATTAATAGCAAATAGCAGTTAGCAGTATATAAGATGATTTATGCAGGTTTTATTTTTATATTTTGCATCACACTTTCTCAAATTTCAGTTCATTAATTGGACATACCGGAATCTTCTGAGAATTTTGAATTTTAAGAAAACTAATCTGAACAAATTCCTTAACCCTATCCTTCCAGTATCTTACTCCATTAGTGTCTGTGTGTGTATTGGTGGGGGTCGTATCAGAAATTTAGCTTTTCAGTTCTCCAGGTTTCTGAAATGCTCAGGTTTGGAAAACACTGTTTTAATGCATAAATTGACGAATTAACAAGTCAAGTATTTATGATCAGCAAATCTTCTTTAAGTTCCACCTGGTCTTTCTATATGCTGGTCTCTGCCTGGAATGGCCTTTCTCCTCACAGGGCCCGGGCTTTATGGAACTCAGGAAGTACCATTCACATAGAAAACAGTGTTGAGTGCAGGAGGCACCCTTCCCACTGGACCCTGGAGTCCTGTGAGCCTGTCACACTGAACCAACCCACCTACTCCCACAACTTCCTCTGTGTCATCCAAGTCTCAGCTTAAATATTAATTCTCAGAGAAACCCTGCCCAGAACCCTACCAGGTTACGTTAAATACCCCTATCACTCTCCTAGCAGCTCATAAGTTTTGGTAACATTTATTAAAGTCAAAATTAAATAATGATTATTTTAAAAATGTTCTACTTTGTTAATTATCCTCTTTTCTGGAAATAGAGGAAGGGTTTACTCATTTAGGGCCCCATAATTTATGGGCGAGAAACTGGACTTTTTTCAAGGACAAAAGGAAGCCGATAAAGGAAAATATGCATGAAAGAGAGAAACGACCAGATTCACATTTGCAATGTCTAACTTAGCTGGAGTGTGGGGAGCGAAAAGCAGAGATGGCAGGAAGGACGTAGCAGGCAGGGAGGCCAGGGAGGAAGTCTGAGCAGAAGAGAGTCTGGTGGCATCTGGCATAGCAGTGAGGGAGATGGGAAGACAGGGACAGGCTGAGATCATAAACTGGATGGACTCGGGGAGGGGGAAGGAGGGATCAAAGATTTTGGATGGGAGGCCTAGGTGGAATCGTATGTTCAGAAATAGAATGCAGGGCTGATTTGTGGGATGACGATGCATTTGGCAGTCAGTGCTGCACCGTCTTATACTTAATTAAAATGTTTAATTCGATTCTAAATAAGTATATGATGGTGCGGGGGAATGGACATGTGGAATGTTGAGCAGCTGCATCAGCATGTCCTGGGAACTTGCTAGAAATGCAAATTATCAGGCCCCCACCCCGACCTCCTGAATTAGAAACACAGGGAGCTGAGAGAGTCCCAGCCATGTGCGTTTTCACAGGATTTCCAGGTGATTCTGAAAAACGTTGCAGTTTAAAAACAACTACCATAGTGCTTCGGTGTTTGGATATAAGTAATAGCCTCTGAGAAGTTGGCCAGGTTATTTGATCTTTCTAAATATTCTTTTCCCTCCTATGTAAAATCAAGATTGTAAGGCTTAAATTATTGATAGGTAAAGTATGTAGCCTTGTAATTAGCACATAATAATAGTGCTTGATATTTTTTGGCATTAAAAAAATGTACCTATGTTACAGCCTTTGGTATCAAATAGAACTGACTTCCTTGCTGCCTGTCAGAAGGACAAATGCATGTAGAAAACCAAATTAAGGTTCCAGCAGGAAAAGAGCTACACGTTTCTTCTTCTGTGTTCTAATCATAGCACCAAAGACCAAAGTAACTTTTCAGTAAGGTAAAGGATTAGAAGAATGCATAATTATTTTTCATGAAAGTGCAGGAAAGTTGATATTAAAGGCCTTTAAAGGGACAAATCTCAGCACGTTGCACTTTTATGTATGAAAGTGATAGGCTGGTGCAGAGCTGGAGAAAGCACTGATCTGTAAGGCTGGTACTTTGATTAGAGGAAGGGCTACTGGAATCTAGTTAGGCATCTGTCCTTTTTTCTTTCAATCTCATCCTTAAAAGTTGTCCAGATCGGGCCAGCCCTGTTCGCCAGTTCTCAACTACAAAGAGTTGGAAGATGGTACCTGAAGATATCCCATCTTCTTCAATCATTTTAAAAGAAACTTTGGTGATAAAAGCAGGGCTGTGAGCAGGTACCTTTTAATTCATAGTTAACAAAAGAAACCATCTTCAATATGCATGGCCAAATACCAGGCCATTAAAAAAAAACTATCAGTATGATATGGGCTGCTAAGCATGGCTGCATGTGTGAGTATAACTGACTGGTAAAAAATAAATTGAATGCAAAAATACTAATGCTTTGCAAAAGTGGAACAAAAATGAGGAAAGAATACAAATTGCCGGAGATAATGGTTGCCATGGCAATTGTTCGTCCAGACCCAAACTGTGGCAACTCAAGTACGAATAATTGAAAATGAAAGCCCTTAGTGTGGACCTTCCCCACTATGATTTCATTGCTGCTGCAGGCTTCATTAGTGTGACTCAGTATCCCTTCCTGGTCCTATGGAAGCCGCAACACAATTATAATTCGCTAAATAAGGAAGACGAGGATTTGCTTAAGTCCCACTCGGAGCAGCAGGTAGTTTCTGAAATCATCATTTTTTGCTAAATATACCAGACATTTCAACATGGAGTGATGTGGGTTGGCACAGTTGTTCTGATGCCCCACTCCCCACAATAACAAGCATTTTCCTTCTACTGAAAGTACATCGTAGTGGGATTTTTGAATCAGGGTTGCAAAGAAGAGGCAGGTCACCAGCAGCTCGGTTTTCTTTCCTACGCGTGGCTATCGATAGCCCTATCGCCCACGTAATCACCCATCTGTTTGAGAGGGAATGGATGCTCAAAGCATCATTTAAATGAAATGCACCTGTTTGTAGAAAGGCAAGCATAATCTAGTTTGCAAGTGTTCTTGGCTCTCAAACTTGCCTTTACTGATTCAATGTGTGTGTTTGTTTTTCTTTCCTAATCAAACAACTCTGACTCTAGGCTTTCCAAATTCATCTTTTCAACTTTCATATGTCATTCTTTGGATAATCTTTACAGTATCAAAGGTATTTGGGGGAGGAAAACTAAAGAAAATAAAAGAATCCTTTAGGAAGAGAAAGGGATTTTGAAGGAGAGGAAATGTGCAGAAAATGAAGTTGCTCACTTTCCTAAATTTTGCAACCATATTTTAGGATCTTTTCATCTTGCATGGTTGGTTGGTGAGAAATGTTAACATCTGCATTTCAAGGTAGACAAAGGCTTTTACTGATGGCCAGTAACCAGGGAAACTTAATGAGAACTTACAGTGGTTGGATTTGTAACAACTTGTTTTCTGTAGTAGCCAGGCAGCAGAAGGCTTTGTGCACACAAATACAGAAAGTGCACTGCTTGTTAGGTATCATAGCTAATTAGCTAGAGCCCGAAAAACTTCTGCTAATGATATTTTGATGCCAGGAGAGTTTGAGAAATTTCACTTCAGTGTGGGTGTTTTTAAACGATAGGTATTGCCAGAAGTTATACACACAAATAAAACAGTTAACAGGGGTTGATCCTTAGAGCTATACACCTGGCCTGTTTTATCATTGAATTCTTACTACGCCACCATGAGGTGGCGTATCAGTTTTTTACTGCTGTTGCAACAAATTATCACAAACTTTAGCTTGAAACAGCACCCGTTTATTATCTCGCATTTCCTTAAGTCTGATGTCCAATATAAGTCTCAGTGGGCTAAAATCAAGCCGTGCAGTGTTTTATTCTTGACTGGACAGTCTGGGGAAGAAATCTGATTCCAGCTCATTGAAGATGTTGATAGAATCTAGTTCTTCGTGGTTACAGGAGTGAGGTCCAGGTTCCTCCCTGGCTGTCATTTAGGACCACATTTAACTAAGTGAGCTAGCAACATAGTATCAAATCCTTCTCCTGCTTGGAATCTGACTTCTGCCACATCTCTTTGCCTCCAGCTGCCTACAATTCTTTGCATTTAAGGACACATGATTGGACCAACCCAGTTAATCCAGATAATCTTTGTTTTTAAAGGTCATCGATGAGTACACTTAATTATATCTGGAAAGCCCATTTGCCATGTAATATCACATAGGCACAGGTTCCAGGGATTAGAAGGTGGAGATTTTGGAGAGGCCATTATTCTGCCCATGAAAGTAACCTGCCAGAAGTAACACAACTAGTAAATGGCAGAGGCAGGATGTGAATGCTGTTCTGACTCCAGAAACCAATCAGTCAACCAAAGCCTGCCTTCCTCTCTTCCTTCCTTCCTCCTTTCTTTAACATGTAGGTACCGAAAACTTGAAATTGTTGAGGGGCACAAACGTAAGTCATGGCTAGATACCCAGGCTAATGAACAATTGCAATTTTCATTTTAAAAAGAGGAAAGATGGGACATGTGTTGCATCTTTTATAGATGAAAATAAACTTTGCATTTGGTTTAATGTTAATATACAGCTTTTTATCTCAAGGAGAAAATGTGTTCAGGTCAATAAACAATGGCCCTCATTGAATGATAGAGAGACTTCAGTAATGGGAGCCAATAGTTATGATTTCTTTACAGTCAATAGTTCTTAGGTCTAAGGACTCAAAGGAGTTTAACAAGTAGGCTTTAGGGATCCATTACTTTTGATTTTGTATTCAAATTTTAATATGTGTACATTTGTCTAGGAAGGATATCATAGATTTTTATCAGGTTTTCAATAATCTTAATCTAACTTTTACGCTCTAGATGATCTTAATATTAGAAAAAAGATTAAGGACCACTTATCTAGTCTCTGCTGATGAGTAACAATGGAATCTTCTATAAGCCACTTGACCTTTATATATCTCAGTTTGCATATCTGTGCAATAGGATTATTATTCTTTAACTCAGAAAATGTTGAGAAAATGATGAGATGGGACATTTGGACAACTGTATAACATTTAAACTTCACAAAGGGAAGTTTCATGAGATCTCTGCTTTTCCATATCATGACCAGGAAGTCTAAATTTAACTGTATGTCAAACTCTACTTCTACTAGTTAAGTGTTGATAAGTTTCCAACTCAGAACACTCAAAGCCCAGCAAGCCTGTGGTTTGCAGTGCCTTAAATGTTCAATAATCACAGTAAGATTTTATTTCTCCCCACTGGGTCTCTTTAGAGTTAGAAAGGTAAACATCCTGGGCTACTTTTTATCTCAGCTTAAACCTTAAGGGCCAGAGCCATCTCATTTTTGTATGAGATTGGTTGCACAATGATGAGTTTTTTCTTAGAAACTCAATTATTTCTAATGATTTACACAAGATAATTACTGTTGATAGATATTAAAATTCTTAGAACAAGGAAATATCCATTTCCATGTCCAGTTTTACATCTTCCATTGATTGGAGCTTTTGAAAATGATCAGATGTCACATACTGAGAATTATTGAGGAGAGTGGGAGGAAAGATAGAATAGAGATTTGAACATCAAGCAGATAAAGCATTCTTTAAAAAAGAAATTTGTACATGAAAGCAAAGATAATCTGAATGTGCTGTCCAAGTCCAATATTCTTGGCTGAAAGTCAAAGAAACTAAATTCATAATTACTTAAGTAAAGACAGGATTTATTCATCCACATGAGCTGAAAGTCCAAGGTGGCTTATGTTTCAGGTATGGCTGGTTCCAGGGAATCTAAGGATTTTGAGAAAGTGTCTTTTTTGCTGTCTCTTAACTTTGCCTATATGTTGCCCCCTGGATGGGCCAGCTCTCTCCACATGGTGGCTCCCTGGTAGCTACAGATTTATATTATCCTGTAGCTCATAAATCCAGCATAAAGTCAGCTCTCTTTTTTATTGTTTTCTCTAAAGTCCTAGAATTAAGTCTCATTGCCCTGTGTTGGGTATTATTAATATATCTGTAAAAGACCCAATGAATATGCTTAAAAGATGAAATCCTCTAATTAATCAGATGTAGTTTATAGTTTATGTACCCACAACGAGAGCTAGGGGGTAAGATTAACCCACAAGAATTGCATGATACCACACAGGAAAATCAAGTTTCTGTTTCTGGATAAACAGAACAGCCAAGAACAAGAACTGTCTACTGCCTTGTACTTAAAAATTAGCCTATAAAAGACATGCTGAGTTTTTACTGAATCATCAAATATTAAAAATCATAGGGATTTTGAATCTTCTGTTTCAAATTTCTCTTTTCACAGATGTGAATTCTGAAATGGAAAGGACTTCACAGGCTTGTGTAGTTAGACATCGAGTAACAGAGCCAGAAAAGGAATCTGGGATTCTAAACTCATTCACCATATTGTCTAGAGATAATGTATAAATTTGTAAAGACATATCTATTATATTTTATCTCGAAGCAGATTTTTCCCTTTCTTTGTCTTTCTGTCTTCCATTCAATACATACTTATCAGAGAGCTACTGCAACCCAAGCCTTCCATCCCAAGCTCTTTATTAAACACTTGCACTGTGCTAGCCTTGATGCAATGTATATTTTGGTAAGCAGCTCACATGCTAACTGTGTTGCTGGGATTGGAAATGAAATTACAGATCACATATTCTAGAGGGGGATAAAGATAATTCATTTAAAAACAAATTATGACAAGGGCTTTGAGGCAAATGACAGGCAAGACTTCATTTAGGAAAGATGGGGATATGAAAAATAAACCTGAAGAATAAGAAGAAATTAGCCACACAGAAAGCCAGGAGAAGGAATATTTCAGGGGAAAGGATTCCGAGAAGGACTGCGTCTAGATGTTCATGAAACTGAAGTTTGGTTAGATCTTAGGGAAGGAGCTAACAAATTTTGTAAACATTCATGGCCTCGTAGGTCCCGTGGTCTCTGCTGTTCAACCCCGCTGTCGTAGCATGAAGCGGTTATGGGCAATGTGTAGACACATGCGTACGCCTGTGTTTCAGTAAAATTCTATTTATAAAACCCAATGGTGGCAGAATTTGCAGACCCCTGGCATAGATATTGAGAGGGAGGGACAAGAGATGACGTAGGAGGAGACCCGGGAACTAGAAGACTGGAGAACCATCACGTCAGTGTAGACTTAGAGTCAGGTCTTGAGGGATCCAGATTTTTGCTTAAGAATATTATAATTTTAAGAGAGGTTCTTTTTCTTTTTTCTCCTTTTTCACAATGTATCCTTAACATTTAAGCAGCAGGTCATGCTGGAGGCTGTTTCCATGGCATGGTTTGGGGATGACAAAAGACTCCTCCTCTTTGCTTCTGGTCATATTCTCCGTAAAACTTCCTTGCACTTGGTCCCGTCACTTGACCCTAGATTCCATGATTTTTTAGGGTGGAATAACAAGAATGGAGAATTATGGACAAATAAATAAGATGACAATAAAAAACTAACCATGCTCTCAGTGTATCAGAATAGTGACTCAGGGCAAGCTCCATATATGGCCCTTCCTTGGGGTTTCCCCAAAGTGAAATGTTGAACACATTCACGACTACCTTCTATTTTTCAGTTAAGAAGTTTTCATTTGACTTACATTTCAGTTGTATGTTTGTTTTTTTTTTTTTCCTTACCGTAGTCATATCACATTGGAGACATAAATACATCAGGTGTTTTTTTTCTTTCCCTGCAATTTTGAGTTTGAAGCAAAAAAATATTCATAGTTACTAATGGAACAGAGGAAGGATGAAATCAAAAAGCCAGAAGAAACTTTGATGCACTTTAATCAAAAAAGAAAGTAGATTTAAAACAATTAGGGACACATAGTTCATTCAGGAGACTTCCCCCAGGAAACAAATTGCTGGTCCACATTTCCAAGATTCTTCAATCATGTCAAAATATGTCCTGATTATCAGTAGTTGAGGATGATTGGTATACTTCGCCACTCTCCTGTTTAGCAATTTTGGGAGAAAATGAAAGCAATAGCAATGTAAAAACCTAGAACATTCATCAGCTGAAAATTGCTCATCAAATGCATTGTTGTTCTAATGATATTGTTGAAATGGATATATTTGCCAAAAAGGAATATCTTCCTGTGAAGCAGGAAAGTTGAGTCCGTTACTGAGAAAGTTTAAGCAGGGAGACACGGGGAGTCCCGTCTGCCCACTCCAATTCTGTCATTTTAAAGGCCTTTCGGTTCTATCTGCTCAACCATGAGCTGTAAAGTTCAAGAGGAATTTAATTTCAGTTTTCTCTCAAGCCTAAAATGTATGATTATAATTCATTATGAAATATCAATGGATGCTTGATTAATAGAAAATTGAACTCATGTTGTTTTTGGTTGTGTGGGTTTTCAAGTATACTGCACCTCAGTAATATTTAATTTAGTAATATTTTAAAGTAACTCCCCCCATATAACTGTAATACATATTTATTGATTTGGAGAATAAAGTGGAAAGATTAGATAAATATAAAACAGTGCATAACATTTTCCTCAGTCAACTCTTGTAATATTTGATGTGGATTCTTCTAGCCTTTTTTTCTCTCTTTATGTATATGTGCTTTTATGAATATGTGTATAAAATTTTTCTCAAGTTTGCATAATACACATTATGTTGTACATACGCTTTTATGAACACTATTAGAAACTGCATTTTTCATTAACATTTTGTAGCATTTCTTTTTGTCAATAATGGTAATATTCTGGTCGATGGATAAAACAATATTTTATTAGAATTGTTTATTGTTTTCAATGTTTTGCTACTTTAAAGCACTTCAATAAATGTTACATGACATTTTCTTCAACTGACATTATCTTAATTAACCCACAAATGTTATCTCTTCTATAATCTTCAAAGAAAAAAATTAAATGTAAACTTAAGAATTTTTTTAATGAAAATACATATTTATTTAGAAAGGCTGTTCATAGAAGAGAAAAATGAATAATGAAAATAAAATTTAAAAAATGAATGATGAGAGACAATTTGGAAAATTAAAAACAAAGTTATAGTTATTCCTGTTAGTTATATTGTTATCTTAATTTCTCGGTGTAAGTATAGTTCATCTTATAAAACTTTATTTAAATATTGCTTTTACTCTTCAATACATGGGGAGAAGAGTCCACGAATAGCTAAAGCTTAATGGTTAGAATACCATGAAAGTTTGTCAAGGGCTTCATTTGTGGAAGGAGCTCATGGAAAATTGAAAGTGTATGCTATAGATTGTTAGGATTCATGAGTTAGAGTGTCAGTTTTGCCTTCTTTTTGACCTTGAGTGAGTCACCGAAATCTCCGAAGTTATAGTTTCCAAATCTGTATAACGGCATGATTATACTGAATCCCAACTTGGAGAGATGTAGAAGGATCTAGAAAATAGTAAGCATTAAAATGTTATGTGAACAGTTAAGCAGTGGGTATATTTTTAAAGACTCTTTTATTTATTCACTTATTTATTTATTATAACAAACTTTTGATTTTAACGTAATTAGGTATTAGTATGCAATTGTAAATAATAATACAGAGAGATCTCGTGTACCCTCCAGTCAATTTCCTCCAATAATAATGTCTTGCAAAACTATAGTACAATTATCATAACCAGGATATTGACATGAACAGAGTCAAGATTCAAAACATTTCTGTCACTACAGGGACCCCTCCTGTTGCCCTGTTACAGCTACATACACTTTCTTCTCACCCATGCCTTCATTTCTAACCTCTGGCAACCACTAATCTATTTTCTGTTTTGATAATTGTGTTATCTCAAGACTGATTTACAGTTGGAATTATACAGTTCGTAATCATTTGGAACTAGCTTTATACCCAGCTTTTATACTCAGCATAACTCTATGGAGAGTCATCAAGATGGTTGTGTCTATCAATGTTAGTTCCTTTTCATTGCTGAATGATATTCCATCATATAGATATACCACAGTTTGTTTAACTGTTCACCTTTGAAGGATACCTAGGTTGTTTTGAGTTTGGGGCTGATACAAATAAATCATTTATAAACATGGTTGTACAGGTTTTTCTATAAACATCAATTTTCATTTTTCCTGGGATAAATATCCAAGAATACAAGCACTGAGTCTTATACCCGTTGCATGTTTTTCAAAGTAACTACCAAACTGTTTTCCACAGTGGTTGTGCCATTTATAATCCTACAAGAAATAATAATTTTTACATGGATGTGAGACTTAGGTCACTGTTCATTTTTTACCTATGGATGTCCAATTACCCCAGGACCATTTGTTGAAAACACAGTGGCATTTATCATTGAACTGCTTTTGCACCTTGGTAAAAAATCAGTTGAGCACATTTGTGTGGGTCTATTTCTTGGTTTTATGTTCTGTTGCATTGATCTATGTGTCCACTTTTTGCCAATACCACATGGTCTTGATTCCTGTAATGACACAGTATGTTTTGAAACTGGGTAAACTCATTCTTCCCACTTTTTGTTATTTTCCATGATAGCTTTATTTATTTTTGTTCCTTTGTCTTTCCACATGAATTTTATAATAATCTTGGACATATCTACAAAAAATATTGCTGGGATTTTGACAGGAATTGTGTCAGACTTATATTTGGAAAGAACTGTTGAGTCTTTCAATCCATGAACATGATGGGTCTCTGTTTAGATAGTATTTGATATTTTTAAAATAAGTTTTATACTTTCAGCATTTAAGTCTTATCATACATGTTTTGTTAGATTTAAACTTATTTAATTCACATTTTTGAGTGATTATAAATTCCATTGTGTTTTCAATTTGGTGTCAATATGTTCATTTCTAATATGTTGAAATAATTTTTGAATGTATATCTTGTATCCTGCAACCTTATTAATGTCACTTATTAATTGTATTCTTCTTTTTGTAAATTCCCTGGGAAATCCCTTGTAGACTGTCATGCCATCTGCATATAGGTACATTTTTACCTCTTACTTTCTGATCTGTATCTATTTTATTTCATTTTATTGTCTTACTACAATGGCTAGAACTTACAGCACTTCAGTGAGTAAGTATGATGAGAACAAATATCCTTGCCTTGTTCCTGATGAAAAGGGTTTGTTTGTTTTTTTTTTTTGGTCATTAAATATTATATTTTCTGTAGGTTTTCGAAGATGCTCTTTCAGGTTGAGAAAATTCCTGTTTCTATTTTTCTGAGAGCTTTTTATCATAAATAGGTATTAAATTTTGTCAAATTCATTTCCTGCATTCATACAATCATGTGGTTTTCTTTAGTATGTTAATATGGTGAATGACATTTATTAATTATTGAATAAACTAGACTTGCATCCTTGAAATACACCCCACTTTGTCAAAATATTGTGTGTATGTGTATGTATACACACACACATATGTATATTACACATACATATAAATATGTGTGTGGATTCTTAAAAGGACGTAGATATCTGTTTTATTTGGAAAAAAAAAAACCCAAAGAATAAAACTCAGGCAGTGGGCACTGGAGGCAGGGGTTGGAAAACTTCACAACATTGTTTCCTACCCTTTGTTAGGAACATCTTGTGGTCAGTGTGACTTTGAGTAGCCTTCCAGTGTATATAGCATTGTGTATGTGTTAATCGAGTGTGTGTGTGTGTGTGTGTGTGTGTATATATATATATATATATATGTATAAACGTGAATCCTGGTATTCATCCATTTACCATAGCATTCTCTATTGAGTAACAAACCCTTGACATTCACCAATAATAATCCCCAAGACTATCTCTTAACCTTCAAATCCAGAAATACAGAAGTGATTGTAGAGTTTCTTATGTTTGTTCCAAATTTTCTGTATACCAAATATAGTCTTCCATAAAACGCTACCATTTCACAAGTTAATCACTTTTTAAACTTTTATTATAATTTTATCTCACTCAAAGATCATTTTTCACAAGAAAAAATTAAACTTATTATGAATAGTGATTTAAAAGACTTGATATACATATAATGCAAAAAACAGTGACAACAAAACTCAGATGTGAAACTGACCCCGCGAAGGTTCTCTGTTGAGAAATAGAATTTTTCCCACTGGGCTCATCTTTACCAAGACATGAATTTGTATATTGGTGAAATTATGAAGAACTGGGACATGCGCATTCCTGTCATTGATGTATGACTGAAATAGAAAACATGATAATCTTAGCTACCTAATATGCGTTGGATTAGAAAAAAAAAATTCCTTAATCACTCAAGTACTTAGTGTTCTGTCTACTAAATCACTCCAGAAAAATTCCAAAAGCAAGAGTGGGAATTTATATTGAAATTCTTTATTTTCCAGGGCTCTTGTGTACCAAGAGATGCTTATGGTATTTTATTGAATGGGAAAAAGGCGAACTACTGTAATCTTAGAAATGACCAACTTCTTTTGGACAAAACTTTTGGATGAAGCTGGTGCTGAATTTTAAAATGTTCATAGTATATAAAGCATTTTAATTGCAAGGAATAACTATCTATTAGGGGCCTTGGAACTTAATTAAATGTCCTGAATTATAACTTTCTTCACTAGCCATAAAGATATTTCCCCTGTGTTCAGTGGCTATTTCAATGCCGTATTTTATCTTGTAAATTTGAATGCACATTTTCGTAAATCAGAGAAACATGTATTTATACGACATTTGCAAAACTTCAATTATTGGACATTGCCTACACTGTAGTCAGTACAGCTATCTGTGAAACTGAGCATTTTAAAGCAGTCTAAAGAATGCCAGTAATGTTTGTGCACTGTTAGATGTAATCACCACACACCACTTACTTGAGATTTGGTGGAAGTCCTTTGTGTGGTTTGTCTCTTGTCTGCACCATTGAGTTGCTCAGTCAAGCCACCGCCAACAGTTTTTCATTTGAGGACACGCCGATTGTTCTGGGCAGTTCCCATTGACGTTAATGTTACTTTAAAAGCTGCCCCTTAGGTACTGCTTGGGAAATTTAGGGACTCTGCTCTCTGCCAGAGCAATGTTTCTTCAGGATGAAATCGAAATCTGGTTTGATACTGAGAAGGACATTTCGGTTTAATGCCTGTGGAAAATTCAGTGGACACATCTCTAACAGAATCTGCGGTTTATTTTCAGATCAGCTAGAGAAGTGGCATGGTGCTGCCACCCAAGGTTAGCAGAGGCTGAATGTTGACACGTGAGTCATGCCGTATTTAAAACAAGTTGGAAAAAGTAAATAGATGAGCCCTTCAGTTACGACCTCTGGGCCAAATCCAGCTTGCTACTTGTTTTTGCTGGTGAGCTAAGAATAGTTTTTTTTTTTTTTTTTTACATTTTTAATGGTTGAAAAAAATAAACAATATTGATTATTGTTTATTTGAAAAAAATAAGCAATATGATGTGAAAATTATATGATATTCAAATTTCAGTGTCCCGAAATAAATGTTTATTGTAGCACAGCAGTCTATGGCTGCTTTTGGGTGGTAGCTGAGTCGTGTAGTGGAAGAGAGACCATGTGACCCTCAAATCATAAAGTATTTACTATCTGACCTTTTACAGAAAAAGGTTGGGACCCCTGATGCATTTTACAAATATATATGTTTATGCTATTTCCATCCTTTAAAGAACTTTGTATAATGTAAAGTTTTTTGCAACTAGTTGTAATTTTATGTGACTAGCTGTGTATGTGTTTATATATATTTTAATGTTAATTTTGGCCATCAGAGATAATTTTAATTATTATATTTTCACCATTTTAAAACACTTCTACAAATACAAATTTTCTTTTTACAATGAGATAAAATGTTTAAACTTTTTCTACCATACAATTGATATATTTTTAAATTATAGAAAAACAGATGCCCCAACAAGAAAACTGAAGTCATTCACAGTTTCATAATTTAGAAGAACAATTTCAACATGCACACAAATATACATGCTTAGTGTCTAGAAAGGAACAAGCAAATACACATATAATTTCTTTTAAAAGTGGAATAACTTATGTACTGTCTTTAACCTGCCTTTCCTTCAAAAAATTATTTTGTGTTGTGTGTTTTATGTTTCCATTTTAGAAAATTCAAAATACACACACAAAAAAGATACGTTTGTATGGCCACCAGTCCAAGATAAACAGTGTTACAACTGTAGGTTAATATTTTGTCGATTATCCTATGCCTAAACTATCTTTTTATTATACATGTACATTTTTACATTTCTTTTCACAAATATGCAGTCTGATTAACATTCCATTATGAGCATCTTTCTGTAAAAGAACATAAAATATTTTATGTCATTTGTAATGTTTGCATGTGCATTTACATTTTTCTTATCAAGAATGAATATCTTTTTGTATCAATAAATACAAACTAAAAAATTAGAGCAACTGGAATATTTTACAATATCTAGTATAACTTCCATATAATGGTAGAGTATGTGGTTAATATCTGTCACCACGCTGTTGAGAGGTTAATGCCACACTGCCCTCATGCCTGGTGGCATTCTCTTCCATTGGCTCTTTCATGACTGGTTCCTTCTTATCATTCAGCTTTCAACTGAGATGTCACCTCCTCTGAGAGACTGTCCCTGACCAACCAAGCCACAGCTTCCACCCCCAGTCACTCTCTATCTCGTCACCTTGTTTTATTGCAAATTGATCTTCCTTCTTTATTGATGTTATGTGTTCTGTCTTCCCTTATCAGAATATAATCACTTCCAAGACAACAAGCTGTCTTATCTACTACTCTGCAGTATCTGGAATAATGCTTGACATACACTGGGTTCAAAAAAAAATATTTGTTGAATAAGTCAATGGAATAAATGGATAAACAGACATATTCTTAAGTTTAAAAAGGGTATAAAACAGTATGAATAGTATGCTACCATTAATGAAATATATACATAGAATTTTGTGTGTCTAATATAGGGAATGTGGATGGCTGAACAGATGGATGGCTGGATAGTTAAAAAGACAAGACAAATATTTATACAATAGCATTTGAGAGTTTAGAGAAGAAAGCGAGTCAGCAAGGCTAAGAGAGATTCAGGTGGAGGACATCTTTTTTTTTTTTTTTT
>RJWJ010030238.1:0-20068 GCA_004363605.1 Indri indri | reverse complement strand
ATGTGAGAATAGTCCCACCACGATTTATCATGTACCCTATCCTATCCTGAGAGAGGAAAACTGGAAGTGAGCTTCACAACCAGGATCTGCCTGTTCGAATAGGAGTCTATCTGCCCAACTTGAATAGCTCATGCCAGTTTAGTCTCTTAACAGAGAACTGTGGAGTCTCTCAACAGCACCTGTGTTTGAATGGTTCTAAGCCAAATTTCTCACCTGACTCAAACTAAATTTTAGCTGACCTTCTTTCTGCTATTATGATATGGCACATTGAGGGGTGTTATGGAGTTCTGGAAGAGTTATCTACTCTCTTTTGGAATACTTTCAGAAGAAGAGTTTACTCACCATGGCTCCTGGTGGGATCAGATATGCAGAATACTTGTTATTTGCACAGCCCTTTGAACCTAAAGAGGTCGAAATCAATCTTAGAAATAGTTTTCCTGGTGACCCTGATTGTACACAGAAGGCTTAAGTTTCAAAATTTTTCTGCCAGACTGCTTAGAGCTCCAATTTTACCGTATTTAGAGTGTTTCTCCTCCCCAAGTCTCACCCCCACCTCTTCTTTTCTACTATTCCATCTGAAAGTGTAGCGATAGCTGTCTCACTCATTTGGATTTGTTCTGCCCTTTCCCTGTGGTACAAAGGACTTGTATGAATCAATTTAAATTGGCCAGAAAAAAATAGCCAGCAGCCTGCTTATGTTCAAATCCTCTGCCCTAATCACCAGTATGGAAAACCCATTGAAAAGACCTGCACATAATCTTACATCCATTGCATTAAAGATGAAACTGCCAAATTGAAAAGATCTCAGCCAATTAGAATTGAACACATAGCTCAATAGTGTGTCTGGCAGTTAGATTTGAAAAGGCTGCCTTTGACAAAGAAAAGCACTCCTTTATGTCAGGCTGTTTAGGGTCAGAAAATAACCAAAACTAGAAACAGAACTAAAAACTTCTTGTTTGCTTCAGCACTGATGCCAGTTAAAGTAATTTACAGAGGCTCCTATCGCAATATCTAATTACCCAGAATACAATATTTGTATACAGCAGATGCACTCTAATTCACAGTGACAGGGAGTTGGAGTTGGAGAATTAGTGAGTAAGTGAGCAAAAACAATAAAAATCAAGGCTCCTGTACCATGATATATACTTCGTTCATTCCTTTTGACAAGTGTAGTATGGCGTGAATTATTTATAGTAAATGTACTACAGTGTATTCTCTAAAAGTAATGAAGTCTTACGTTTGTGAGTTTCTACAGTTTTTAGCCAGTAAAAACGAACTAAGAGATGAGGGTGGGTGAGGAGTAGAAGTAATAAGAGGTAGATTCATTAAATTATTTGTTAAATTTTCACCAATGGATCATAAGCTCTCAGGCTTCTTCTACATTAAATTCTTACCTATTTGGAATTTAGTTACTTAGTTTAGTAAACTTAGTTTAGTGTGCTAGAGTGGATTGTGGGTGGGGTTGAGGAAGGGTTAAACAAAAGATTTAGATGATATTTCAAAATCCATATGTGATTTTTTTTTTGGTATACTGGTCACATTTCTACATGTTTAGATTCTCTCTTTTAAAAATAAGTAAAATAAGAAAAAAAATAAGTAAAATAACCCTACCTATCGTTAGAATGGGAAGAACTTTTTTGGGGGGAGATGTCACAAAAATATTTTTGAAATATAATAACTATGCAAGAATCCACATAGTTAAAATGGTTAGTAGAAGAGAGCTTACATTCATCAAGCAACTATCACATATGCATATATACATAATTTAATTATCAAAATAATCCTTTAAATTGGTATTGTCTTTGTTTTATAAATAAGGAGTTTGAGACTTAGAGCTATTAAGTCATACTTGCCCAACCTGCACAGCTGTTAAGCAGAGAGCTGGTACCAAATAGAGAGCTATCTTATTGGAGAGTTCAAGCTCTTAACCAACACACTGTAAAATCAGATCTAAGCCGAAATTCCATCCTTATTAACTTAATGAATTTCGGCAAGTTATTTAACCTCTCTAAGCCTTTATTCTTAAATTTAAAATAAAGAAATTAATATCCACTTTACAGAATTCTGATGAGAGTTAAAGATAAGAGGATAATGCCTGGCACATAACAGATTCTCAATAAAAATGGTGGTAGCTGTTATTGGTAAATTCAGAGAGGAGATTTAGTGGAATCTATGTGACTCCTAAATCCTATGGTCTTTCCTAATTTACAACATGCTTTAGTGTACAGTAAGAAATCATGATATATCCAGATGATGGGCATCCTCTATAAACCCCAATGAAGGGTGTATATTCCTGCCAAATACCACTGGACAAAACTGGCATATATAAAAGCATGTGTTATTTTGTTATATTGATGTATCTTATTTACGGCTCAAGTTATACCATAAATTTTTAAATCTCATGACTGAAGAAAAAATCAAGAAAGTTTTGAAAATCACTAATCAAAATATAATGAAAGCAATTCAAAGCCGTTATTCTAATATGCATGTTTCATGCAAATATATAAAACAATATTTTAAAACTGTAGTACAAATTTGCAAGCCTCTTTCCTGGGGTAGAGTTTCCCCCCACAGTTGAAGAGGAAGGTCAAAGACTTTTTAATCATGTTTTCAAACCACCACACCAACTGACTGCTAGATTTATTTACTTGGATATTTGAGGAACATGTAAAACTCAACAAGTACAAAATTGAACTTAACATCTTTTCTTCCCTGTTCAGTGTGTTCTTCCTACTGTGTATCCCTTATTCACTCTATCATTTAATGATACTACTGTTCACTTTGTCACCTAATTTAGAAATCTTGAATGACATTTGACTACTTTTTCTTCTTCAACTTCCCCCCGACCCATATCCACTCAATGAAAAAGTCTCCTTTACTTTACTTTATAAGTGCATTTTGAATCCATCCTTTCTTCTTTATTTTTGCTATCATTATTTAACTTCAGGTCCTTGTCATCTTTCTCCTGATCCGTCTTAATAGCCACATAACTGATTTTTTTTTCTCTTCAGCTTTTTTTTTAATCTGTTTCCCAACTGTAGACTGAGAGATGATGGATTTAAGGTGCAAATAAGGACACATTTTTCCACAGCTTAAAACCCTCCTCTGACACAACTACCACTTATAAGAAAAAGTCCAGCTTGTTATCACAGAATACAAAGACTTCCCTGCCCTGTGCACTTCCTGCTTCTCCAACCTCATGTCCAGCCACTCCCGTCATGTGAGCAACCTACATGCCACAACCACCATCACGTTCACTAGGACATCAAGATTCATTCAGTGTTCACTCTCGGCCATGCATGTGCTAAACACTTCATGTACATTAACTTGTCAAAGCCAAACAATAATTCCGTGAGGCAGTGTCTATTCACATGATAGTAATATAAAACTGCTCATTCATCCCTACACATATTATTCCATGTTTCTACGACTTTTTCTCATGCAGTTCTCTCCGCCTCTACATTGTTTCTGTCCTCTACCTCACTCCACTCTCTAAATTTCCGATTCTCACTTCATCTTCAAGACTCGGTTTATGGATCCTTTCTTCCAGAAAGTCTTCGCGGACCTTACAGCTTGGCATACACATCCTTTCTTTATGTTTTATTGCATCACATGCTCATCTCTACATCTGTGTTTTTACCACTTCGTAGTCAAACTCTCTACCCTACCAAATTGTAAACTTCTTGAGAACAAGCATTTGAGCTATTAATCATTGTCTTCCAAAAACTTGAATTCAATGGATGACTCCTAATAAATTCTCAATACATGCTTTTTGAAATGAAATAGAGAAAGAGGTGGGAGATATTTTAGACAGAGCATTCTATTCCATGGCCCACTAAATGATATCTGGTGAGTTGATGTTCTCAAGAATGCTAATTACCACTGTTCTGTTGTTGTCTTTGTAGCTATTTCTATAAATAAGTTTCTTATTAACTGCACAATCTTAATATTCAATAAATGGGCGGAACATTTTAAAGAATGCTCTAAAGCTCCTCTTTCTATGCATTGATACTGCAAAAATTTTCCCTCTGGCTGGAATGCTTTTCTCCTTCCTTTTTGTTTAATCAACTCATCGTCATTTTTCAAGCTCAGTTTAAAAGACGGTTCCTCCAGGAACTCTTTCCTGGCTCCTCCACACTGTTATAAGGTATCAGCATTACCCATGTTCACATCCTCTACCTTTCCTTCCTAGAGTTTGGCTAAGTAAAATTTGAATATAATTATTTTTTTTTCTTTTCCACTACAAGCGCAAAGAACATTTCTATTTTAACACTGTATCTCGCATACCTAATACCATTCATTCATTCAACAAAAATATATTGCCAACCTACTATGTGATAAATTTTGTACTAGGGACTGAGGTAAAACAGTGAATAAGACAGACACTATCCCCCTGCTCGTAGGAAGTTTACGTTTCTAGGTGGAAGAGACAGGCCACAAACAAACAAACAAACAAAACAAAACAAATAGAAAATGTAGGATAAGAATAAGTACTATGAATAAAATCAAAAGGAAATGTAACGGGGAGGAAAAAGTTCAAGGATACTATATAAAACTGAGCAATAATGGAAGGTCTCCCTGGAAAGATGTTATTGGAGCTAGCCCTTCAAAGTTGCACAATAAATATTTGAAGAAGGAAAGGAAAGGAAAAAGGAAAGCAAAATAGGAAAGAGAAGAAAAAAGGAAGGAGGATAGCTAAATAATTTAGCTTGCATATGGTATTCTCTTGGCAAAAGCATTCGTGCTTGTGGATTCTTATTTCAAGTGAAGGACTGGTGGCATTCTTGTTTAAGCCTGGTGATTAAGGGATAAGAATAATGGGTCAAAGGGGATGTGACTCCCCACACTGTGACATAAAATTAAGACATCTTTCAGATTTAAGACCAGAGAAGATAGAGCAAGTCAGAAATTTTTGTTGCCTCTGATCTAAATTGACAGTGTATGGACGAGGACTGTCAGGAGGAAGATGAGCCATAGAAGGGCAACCATCAAAAGCATCCTCTGATTCCACTTTTCAATGCTGCTGGAAAGTGAGTTTTTAACATGAAGGGAAGGGGAGACATTAAAATATTGGGCAAGGTCTCATATACATCTCTTTACTTTGAAAGTTTTATTCTTTGAATTGGGTGTAAAGCAAGACCCAGGCTGCTCTTATGATGATCTGGACATGTGGGACACATGAGGTCATTAAGAATTCCTTGGCTTCTGTATTCAAGACCACATCTCCATGTTCTCTACTTATACTTGAACCTAAAGGGCCTCAGAGTCACAAAGTCAGGGAGATCTTAGTACTGGTGTTACTTACCATTAATCTCCAGCTCTAGTTTTTAAAATAATTCTCATAGCCAGGGATTAATATCAGCATTCATTGTTTCTCAGTTGAACTGGTAGGAGGTGGAGGGAGAACCTTATAGGAAAATTAAAAAATTATACTTCTTCTTAAATAATGATGAAGCATCTGTTTGGCACATGACCATAATGCAAATATTAAACTGTCCTTGCAACAGCCTTTGGGTGACTTGTCATCTTAAACAAAGATCTGTTTTAAAATAAATAACTATTCAGAAGGTTGAAAGCAAAGAGTTTTGTGGCGGGCGGGGGGAGAATCAAATCAAATATAAGGAGTAAAGGAGAACAAAGAGACAAATTAAAGGGAAAGGGTGGAATTTGGAGTTTATATACAGGACTGGAAGAATGGGGAGCAGTAAAGGAAAGATTTCAAGCTGGAAGGAAAATCACATTTCTCAAAATGGTGAGGTGCTCGAGTGAATAATACTCTGAAAGTGCAAATCGTTATTATAACTGCATTAGGCTAATAACAAAGCAACCTCCTGTTTTGGTAAAGTGCTTAGATGTAGATAGTAAATTCTTAGATATAGGAAAACATTTTATTTAATTAGTGGAAATTTGATTATCTCTGGATGTGTTCCATTAGTGTGTCTGGGTTATCTGGGTGTATCCGTTATCAGGAATTTGGCTTAACAAGACCATTTAGTGAGTTCCATTAAGGTATTTTTCTACTTAACTCCTTGTGGCCAAGTGTCTGGAAGCTGGGCCTTAGGGGGTTTTCAGGTTTCTTTGCATACACTTTAGTGGCTTGTCAGAGCAGTTCTAGTAGGGGAGAATTTCCCATACGTGGGTGCCTTAGCCCACATTTAGCAGGAGGTGGGAAATCAGGCAGAGATGCCTTCCAGAGCTGAGGGGGCCTCTTGGCATTTCCCTGGCAGCCTCGTGCTTATCATCAGCCAGAACCCAGGCACTCATTAGGCTCCTGATGAAAAGCATCCCAAAGAAAATGCCAGCAAATTGTGCCACTGTGCTGGCAGGAAACGAAAACTGCTCAGAGCAAGTGGAGCCAAGAGAGCTGTTGAAATGGAAGGTAACATCAAGGGTGTGATCACTGACTCACACAGGCGTTCAGGATTCAGGATGCAGCTTTTTTGCTTCACTGGGGAAAGCATGAGGCCCTCTTGTCTGTCAGCCGACGTCAACTCAACAGAGGGTCTGAGATAGACTGGAAGGTGGGCTCTGTGAATTAAGCTTTGCTGGGCTTGGGTAAATGCTAGGAATTTGGGTTGTTTTCTTTCCTCAAAGGAGTCTCTCCTACGAAAAACAGAAATTACAAAAAAGTTTTTGGTTTTGATTTTTTTCTTGGCCCCAACACTTAAGACCACATTAAAAAAAAAAAAATTCCCAAAGCGCTACAAGTCCCCTATTAAAGTAGGGTCAGACAGTGTGGAGGGGGAAAGACAAAACCTGAGAATCTGTGAATCCAGCAACAGACAAAATAAGAGGTATTTTAATTCCAAAGGCATTTTTATCCTGAGGTTAAAAATAGCTGCCAGAGGGAGAAGAGGAGATGGGCAACAGAAGGCAGCACCAACATGCAAGCGAGGCACACCGACATCTTCATTCAGCTGGGTGCAGTAGGCAGAGTGATGCCCCTCAGAGATGTTCGGGTCCTATTCACAGGTGCCTGTGAATAGGCTGCCTTACATGGCAAAGGAAAATTAAGGTTGCTAATTAGCTGACTTTAAGAAAGGAGATTATCCTGGATTATCCCAGTGGGCCCATTGTAATGACAGAGGTCTGCATGATATGGAAAAGGGAGGCAGAAGTGGAGGTCCGCTTGATATGATGTGAGGACTCAGATAATCATTGTTGGTTTTGAAGCTGTAAGAAAGCAGCTACAAGCCAAGGAATGTGGGTGGCTTCTAAAAGTTGCAAAAGACAAGGAAACGGATTCTCCCCTAGGGCCTCTAGAAAGGAATGCAGCCCAGCTTATTTTAGCCCAGAGAAAACTATGTTGGATTTTTGACTTCCAGAACAAGATAATAAATTGGAATTTTTTACATCACTATGTTTGTGGTGTTAGTAATTAACAACAGCAGTAATAGAAAATGAATACATTGGTATTTAGGAAATTTATCTGAAGTTCCAAAAAGGCAGTTTCCAAGTTTATTTACAATTCTTGGGGCAGAAAAGTAAATGAGGAAAGCAGTGAGAAGATCCAAAAGGCACATTTGTGTGTTAGAACTGTAAGACATGTTACATACCTCATCTTTGTTAATCTTTACAACATTCTTACAAGGATGTATCATTGTTTCTAATCTGTAGACGAGGATCTTTTTATAAAGTAAAACAAATCATATCCTTTAACTGATCAAAATCCTCCAGTGGTTTCCATCTCATCTACAGGAAAATCTGAACTCATTATCCTAGCCTATATAGCTCTCCCTCAGTGGTACTCAAAGCGCGGACTACTGCAGCATCAGCCGGGACTTTGTCAGAAAGGCAATGCTCAGACCTCACCACAGACTTTCTCAGTCAGAATCTCTGGGGATAGGGCTCAGGAATATATGTTTTTACTTATACTCCAAGTGATTTTTATACACAATAAAACATTTGAGAAGAACTACTCCACATGACGTGCACTCACCTACCTCTCCAACCAAGCCTGGTGCCACGCTCATCCTTGCTTGGGACACTAGTCTTCTTTCCTTTCCCGAACATGTCATGTTCACACCTATCTTGTGACTTCTGCATGTCTATCCCCTTTGCCTGTTAAGCGCTTCCTTAGAAATTTGCCTATTGTCTAATATCATTACAGTCTATCGAGTTTTCCCTGATTGTGATTTCACCAGAGTCCAAAGAAAGAGTGCTAATGGGACTGGCACCCCATTATTTCACCCTAACTATGTCTATGATTTGAGAAAATCAGAGATCCACTAGTTATGACTAGGAAGATGTAGATGACAAGAAAATGAACACTAGTTCTTAACTATGTAAATTTAAGTTTTGCTACTAGTTTTGGTGATTGTAATCACCATGGTTTTTCTGGTTTTGTTTTTTTGTTTTTTGTCTTGAAGGAGCTCATCTTTGTTACCATTGGAAAAGCTTTTAGTGCTAGTAAATATCATAGTTTTTCTATCTCATGATCTTGCTTGCACTATTCATTTAAATTCTTTTTGGAAAGGTGGATTTAATAAGCAAAAACAACTCTCAGTGTGTATTCTGTATGTTAGCTTGTGTATGCTGAATCTGTGTTAACTACGGATCCTTTATGATGGAGAAGCATATATGCTTTTTTAATGCCTAAATTTTGCCATTTTTACAATGAGTTCAGTTGTATTTTACAAGTCTCTTGGCAAAGTCTTTAAGGTTGACTGTTTTCCTCTTTTATAAATTAGCTTCAGTAGATTATTTTTATAGCAAAAGCATTAAAATAATATCAAAGTTTAGTTCTATTGAAAATCATTGCTTTACCCAGAGGAGCATTTAGCATTTTTTAACCTTCACAATAAGTCCCTACTGCAATTAATAAACCCCAGAATGTTAGCAGTATTATATAATAGAATAGCATTTCTTATGTATTAATAACAGTCCAGGGTAGACATTTATGGTCAGTGGATGGCTTTCTCCTGACTCTTAGGGCTCAGAACCTTCTGCATCTAGCCAGCAGATGGGGAGAGTATAAAAGTCTCACCTGTTTCTTAAAGCCCAGACCTGGAAGTGACATCACTGTTGCTCATATTCCCTTGGCTAGAATATGTCACAAAGCTACAACTGGATGCAAGATGGATAGAGAAATTTTGTTCCTGGGTGAGCAACCATTCCCAGTAACAAAATCACCCTGTGAAAGAGAAATACAAATATTGGTGGGAAGCCAGCTATTAATATCTCCAAAATCCTGTGTAAATTATTTTAGTGCTGCATTATACTGCAGACCATTATACTGTGAACCAAATGTAGTGCTCAATCACAGCAAGTACCTCTCTCTTTCCTGGTACCATATATGCTTTTCACCCTTTTAATTGTGCCCTTCTTATGTACTACCATAGCACTTAATATTTCCTCATTTAGAAATTCTCATCATTCTTATAATTATTTGTTCTACTACATTGCAAGCTTGTTAAGGGTAGGACCATATAGTCCCCTTGTCCATTGTATGCCCAGTACCCACCATAGTGCCTAACATAGTGCGCCTCACACATAGTAGAGTCTTAATAACTTATTTTGAACCAATGAATGAATGAAAGTACTAAATTCCTATTGCAATATATTGTCTCTTAAGATATGTCCTATGTTTTTAAATCAAACAAAAATTAAGATCCTTTGTTCTTTTTGTCTTTTCATAAAGGACACGATGCCATTGTCACACTCCTGAAGCATTATAAGAGACCGCAGGATGAATTACTCTGTAATGAATATTCTCAGCCTGGAGGAGGTACCCCTTTTCTTATTCAGTTTTCGGTGTTGTACAGTGTTGTGCCTAAAGGTAAACCTGTGTTTCTGTCATTGGCATTCTGGGGCTAGGAGGGAGGACAAACCCTATGCCATATTAGCTTTATTTTAAGGAAACTTATGTCTGGGTAAGGCTGAAAATAAAGAAGCTTCCATTTATGCTATTTTCTAACTCACCAATCTGCAGTTCCTCCAAGTTTAACATTCCCTGATCTGGACGTTTATGAGGCTTGTTCATGACTAGGAAGGCCTGGGTAAGCTGAGCACAGTCGTTTTCCATTTCAGTAATCTGTTACTGAATACTCATATCCAGACACAAATTAAATCTGCTGAAGTCTGCTACAACTTGGATTTTGTTTTAAATCTTTTTATGTACTTTCTAAATAAATACTTGCGGTACAGCTTCAGTATCCAGAGAGAGATTTGGGCCTTAAGCTATGTTTTACTTGGTTTCGTCACCTGATTCTTTTTATAATGTTGAACTTTTATGTAGAAAAAAATGATTGCTATTTTCAACTCTATTATATAATTTAATTTCTAGATGGCTCTTATGTATCTGTTCCATCTCCCTTGGGAAAGATTAAAAGCATGACAAAAGGTACTTATTAATATGGGATAATTGTTACATTTTATTACTTAGGTTAACTATTGTTTCAAATATGATAACTTTCTATTTTGTTTTACATATTACAAATGATGACTGTTTTAAAAGCATAAACAATATTGCCAACAGATAACCTTACCCTTTTTGCCCTTGCCGTACGTAAAGATATAATAACAGTGAAAATTTCATGAGTATTAAAGATCAAATTCTCATAGTGCTATTTAGATATGTTTATTTTTTAATTATAATGAATTACAAATATTAATATTTCCTTAAGAAGAATTGGGAATAGGTTTGCCTTAGAAGAAATATTTGAAAAAACATTACTTCTTCAAAATATCCTAAATAAGTTATACTTTGGAAACTTTTTGAATGTATGCTGCACAAAGAAATTAATACCATTGGACCAGGAAAGTAAAAAAATATGATTCAACTGTAAATTTATATTTAACTGTTTGGAATTTGAAGTCCTTTAAGATTATTTTTGAGGTTTGGATGTTTCCTCAGAATTATTCATGTGTTTATTTCCTGAAATTTAATTGACATCCCTTTAAGGTAAGCCTATTGGGATAGATTGAAGGGATTGATCAGATTAGAACCTTTATCATGACACGATATAGTCTGCACTCCAGGGATGCCACATCATGCAGGCAAGCTGGTGGGTGGCTAAACCCTTAGCCCTGACAACAAAGAGCAAGTAACTGGACAGAGAACTAGCCTGCTTTTAATGCAGGGGGACATGGATCATTTGTGATAAGGTTTTAGTAAGTAGTCCATTACAGTTGGAAAATTAAATGTTACTAGGAAATGATGTTTTTGGTTAAGTATATATGTGCATATGTGTGTACACATCCACATGTGTGCTTATTATCTTAAAACGTAAAATAACAATTCCTGTTTGCAGAGAAGGCAGATGTTCTCCTCCTAAGGGCTGGATTGCCTTCACATTTCCATCTTCAGTTCTCGGAAATTGAGTTCCATGAGATTATTGGCTCAGGTAACCTAAGAAAATGCAGGTCTGCTTTTGTTTAATGAGCCCAAGATAATATGTGTTTAATTATTTCTCTTAAACAATTTTAGGTTCTTTTGGGAAAGTATATAAAGGACGATGCAGAAATAAAATAGTGGCTATAAAACGGTAAGCATGCAAATGAAAAAATTTAGCATCCTGGTGACCTTTGAGAAGCACATGCATGGCAAGCGCCCTGTCTGGATCCTCCTGTTGACTGAGGATTTCCTGTTGCTGCCATTTCTAGTTATCGAGCCAACACCTACTGCTCCAAGTCAGATGTGGATATGTTTTGCCGAGAGGTGTCCATTCTCTGCCAGCTCAATCATCCCTGTGTAATTCAGTTTGTGGGGGCCTGCTTGAATGATCCCAGCCAGTTTGCCATTGTCACTCAGTACATATCAGGGGGTTCTCTCTTCTCCCTCCTTCATGAACAGAAAAGGTATGGGTCTCTTCCTCTGATTTACCCTTGGACGCATTGGTGGAATTACTCATGCAACACTTCAAACACTTCAAAGGCTTTCTGATTGAGTGAGTCTTTACCTTCTGAAATGTGTAAGTGCTAGCAAGTGTAGCATTTTAAATATGGCTAATAATTTATGCCTAATAATTGTGTTCCATGGAATAGAAATACCCTGTGCTTTCTTAATAGGAATTCAGCTGAAGGTAACAAATTCAAGGAATTTAAATTGGCAACTGAAGCTTAAAATAATTAGGCTAAATTTGACACACCGATAAAGCAGATATATTTAAGCTCAGAATAAAATAATTCCCAGGGGTTACAGTATTTATAAAAAAAAAAAAGTTTTAAAAAAGAATGATCTTGCCCAAGTCTAATTTGAATTCACTTCCTGGGTCTATGCATACAATAATTAGAATGTGGTCTCACTCACTGATTAAAAATAGATTCCATTTTTGTATTATTACAAAGAAATTAAGTATAATATTACAAATAAACTATAAAATCAAGTATAATATTTTAAACAAGAGGTGCTATACATTTGAGTAGATCTATAATTAAACATTTTCTGATATACAAAAGGTATTTTTCCAGATTTATTGAATTTTTAGCTTACCCTTCAAGAAAGGAAAAAAGGGCTTAAATTACACAGACTAACAAATCTCACACACCATTTGATACCTTTTAGAAAGATATGGTGTTGGCTTTGACCATTTCATCTTCATTAAATCTATTTTTTAATTCTAGGATTCTTGATTTGCAGTCTAAATTAATTATTGCAGTAGACGTTGCCAAAGGCATGGAGTACCTTCACAACCTGACACAGCCAATTATACACCGTGACTTGAACAGGTATTTTTCTTCCCTAAATAATGAACTTAGAATTGTATAACTGACAAGGAGTCTAAAACAAATTTCTAAGATATATTTTAGATTTATTGCAGATCAGGGTACTCTGTGGGTAAGAGGACAGCCTACCATAAGCCTAGGTGATAGAGTTTTGCCATTCATTGTCTTTTTTTTTTTTTTTTGAGACAGAGTCTCACTGTGTTGCCCAGGCTAGAGTGCCGTGGCATCAGCCTAGCTCACAGCAACCTCAAACTCCTGGGCTCAAGCGATCCTCCTGCCTCAGCCTCCTGAGTAGCTGGGACTACAGGCATGCGCCACCATGCCTGGCTAATTTTTTCTATATATTTTTAGTTGTCCAATTAATTTCTTTCTATTTTTAGTAGAGACAGGGTCTTGCTCTTGCTCAGGCTGGTTTCGAACTCCTGAGCTCAAACAATCTGCCCACCTCGGCCTCCCAGAGAGCTTCATTGTCTTTTATAAGAATAGAAAGCTGTATAACTGCTTCTCATGGAGCTTTCAAATCTATGAAGAATGTCCAGAAAGATAGTGATATCTGTTAAGATGCACCAGCTAAATAGTTCCTAGGTCAGTAAGGTCAGATCATAAGTACTGAGCTCAATAACTATTAAAAAATCATAATCTCATACAAAGTTAGGTGTTAAAGGAGGCCCTGATACAAAATTATCTGAAGCACTGCTTTGAGCTACCATTTCGGTATTTTTGCATTAGTAAATTCAGCCAAGCCACAATAGCATATTTACCTAGTTTTACGTGAAGAGGATTTCATGTGAAATAGAGACTTGAAACAAAGAATCAGAGTGTTCCAGTGGTTGAACCTTTCTCTGAGTCTTACAGGAAAGGCCAATATACAAAATGGGGCAGTTTTGGTTGGAAGCAGAGTGTGGGGTAGAAAACTCTGTTCATATCCCATTTCCCACCGCTAAGTGGGGAGAACCCTGGGCCGCCTCTGTGGAATCCAAAAGACGCTGTAGAAATTAGTCGGACAACTGCTGATCTAGTTTGTGAAGCAAGTCAGATTATTCCACATCGGTAACTTTCATTTCATCAATAAAGTTCTTATAGGTCCTGTATATAATCCTTTATACAAACTCTACAGTTCTGAAGCTATAAAATATTAATTAATTACCCTATTCAGTCATTTGTTCAACAATTATTTGGACATCCGCCATGTTTAAAGCCTTCATACTTGGCACAGTAGAACTTACAAAGTGAAACTGCCATAGACTCTACTTCCAAGGAGCTTTCGCATTCTAGTAAGGAGAAAAATACTTACCTAAATATATTTTAAGGTATAAAATAAAAAATTCTAGAAAAGAGACAGTGAAAAATTTCTATAAAATTTCAGAAAGAAGACTATTAATTATTTCTGAGGAATTTAGAGCAACTCAACATAAGAGGTGATGTATAATCTTGATTCCGAAGGACGGAGAGAATTTGGAAGAGCATCCTAGGCTTAGGGAAGACATTAATAAAATAGAGATGAGATTAGAAAATTAGAGGTATATATAGGAAATATTAACAGTTTCATTTTAGTGTACTAAGTGTATAAATGTATGTAGTATGTGTAGTATAGGAAAAGGACAAGGAACAAAATATAGAACAATGGAACAAAAGCACGAAGTTTAGTGAATGTTAGAGTAAGGTAGTTCAGACTTTGTTTTGTAAGCAAGAAAGAGGCATTGAGGATGTTTGAGCTGGAAATCGCCAATTTGGAGCTGCATTATAGAAAGATTAATCTAGCATCTTTTAAAGATCGGCTTGAGGGGAAGTCAAGAAAGTGGCAATTGTATAACTGGCAATTGTTGTAGTAATCTAGATAAGAAGGAATGAAAAGCAGATTTCACTAGTGTCAGTGGAAATGAAAGGAAAAGACAGATATGAAAGATAAGAGAGATAAAATTGATAAGACATGAGTGTGGCAAAATCTTAGATATTGAAAGTAAACATATATATGGGATTCAATCTATTTATAATTATTTACTAGTTTTAAAATAAATAATTTCTTCACTGTTATTAATAGCTATTAGTTCTTTCCTTTACCTCTCTTTTTAAAAAATGTTAATAAACATTTTTTCTTTGAGTTTCAGAAACAAATTTAGATGATAACTTAGCATAATGCAAACATGATTTTGAGTATTACAAGTATTACTTTGCCATCTGAACCATCTTTGCAAATTGTACTAAAGCAAATGAGTGGTCATTGCAAGTTTTCTCTAGTTGTAATTCTTTATTTGTGGGCGATTAAATGTATATTCTGTTACCCTATAAGTCAAAGTTGTTACCACTATTATGAAGTAGGACCAAAAATATAAATGTTGATTAAAAGTGAAAAGAGCACATTTACTATACAGCAGATATGTTTATATATATATACAGTTTTTGTTGCTTCTAATCTAAATTAAATGCTTAAGTTGCACCAAAAAGTCTTCAAATTTTACAAAACAGTTTCATAAATGTCTTTAATATGACAGAGTCTCAAACTATTGCACCTATTAATATTATCTGTGGACTATTTTCTACCAATCTTTAATCTGGTAACAGCAATAAAACATTGTTTTCAGATGAACGCAGAAGTAGCACTGTGCATGGCTGAAAAGAACATTGGTTCTTCCCCTCAGAGGGCTCACTACAATGTAATTGAGTATATGGGCCATAAGTGCGATAGTCGCGCTGGCAGGGTGGCTTCCTACTGCGGTTGCAGGTGCACAGGCACCTGGGCTGGGCCGCCGCCCCCACTTGGCGCCTGGGCTCCCCGCAGCCTCCCAGGCCCCCACCCGCTGGCGGTATCCACAGCCTCCCGGTTGCTAAGGGAGGAGGGAAGGCAAGCGCAGAGGGTCTGGAGGAGCCGAGGCGCTGCTGGAACCCAGCCTGGGGAAGCTGGAAGTAAAACCAGCTTCCACCCCTTTCTCTGGGCCCGATAGGGGAGGAGACCCAGGCCTGGCCCCTGCTCTGTTGCCCTGGGGTGCAGGTTCCCCAGACACCAGTCATCTGAAAACACAAACGCGTGCACGCACATACATTTTTCTTTAAGAGTGAAATTCAGGCAGAAAGACTATCATCACTGTATTCAGAGAACCTTGTTGTACCACATCCACCACAAAGAGCTCCTTAAACATTTAGTTCCACAAAGTAACCCTATTTATGAGCTTCACTTGGGTGTCAATGTTCAGTCCTAATTTCCATCTCTATTTCTGACGTGTTCAGTTTCCATTTCAAGTCAATCTGTCTTCAGCTCCCTAAACCTCCAAAAAAACGAGTTCTCTCTGACTCTCAAGGTCCTACCCATTATTTAAACAGAAATTCTCCCTCCAACGTGTTCTGGTTTTCTCTGTGGGTAGATTTGCCCCTGCCTCTTCACCCAATTCTGGGTTTCCAGAGGGCCAGCTATGTTCCAAGCATTCTCATCACTCTTCATTTTGGTTAAGGTCCCCCCTCTCCTACTCCGCCACTAGAATATCCTTTATTCCTGTGTTGTCCTTTCTTTGTACTCCTACGGAAATAGTGGAAGTTTCCTCCCAGGGCCAGTTAAAATATTCTTCCTCTCTCAGCTGCCTCCATTAGAACGTCTCATTTAATTTTGGCTGCATTTACCAATTCTAAAAATAGTGCTCTCACTGAACACCCCATTAAGTAAATTCCTTTAGACACATACTCCCTTTAAATTAAAACAGGTATATTTAAGTCAGAGAAAAACTCATTCATTTTGCTGATACTGTCATATTGCTTGCATAAACCTGATCAAACCTAGTCTCGCAGTAGCTGCCATCAGGATCTTTGCTTCAGTTGTCCCAGTCAGACAATTCCCTCCATCTCACATTTTAGAGGTTGGTTGAAAGCAACTATATGCCATTTGAAATGCTGCACAAGATTATGTGTGTGCACAAATACCTGTATTTGTGTGTATAAGAGAGCACAGGTACAATTTGGCCCAAACCAGAAATTCTATGATACCAAAGTTTACTTTTTATTTGATATAAAAAATATTGCCACTACACTCCGCAATTCTTACTCCAGTGCATTTTGTGGTGAAGTGGTTCACTCCGCTGCCTCTTTCCTTAACACAACAGTCACACACTGAGAACCCCCAAAGCCAGGGTAGCAGGAGTGCCTTCCCTGTAACAGTGTTAGCTTCCCTCACCCCGGGACTGAGCATGGAGGAGTACAAGTGACACACAGCCCCTGCCTCCTTGTTCCTCTAAAACCTTTCAAATGCTTTCCTGTGACTGGTGGTGAACTTACTGGCCTGCAATTTTCTGGTGTTACTGGCTCCTTACATTGCCGTTTTCTGTTCTTCGGGGATGTGGCCTGTATCAAGTAGGCTTTTGGAAATGTCAACAAAGGCTTTCCTCTGTTCAGCCTTGTTTCTTCTCTGCTCTCATTTCTTGGCAGGCACCATGAATGCCCTCTTGGCACCTTGTCGATTTCTTAAGCAGTTAACCTTTCAATAATGACATTAATTCTGCCGTGTGGCAATCGGTTCATTTCTCACTTCATCATTTTCAACCCTTGCTTGCTGAGAGTCATTTGTGTTGTTGTGTTCTTAAGATTCTGAGGTTCGATTGAGTGCAACCAGACTAGGGACCTAGAGCCAGAATTTCTAGCTATAAATGAGAAACTGTCTTAATAGGTGGATATTTCTTTCCAATTGATTGAATTTCCAATAGTTAGTATACCTTGAATTTGGCCTAGAAAAAGAGATACAGATAATTGTAAACTTTCTTGCCTTGTTTAATATTTTCTATTTCAATATTCTCCTATCAGCCTTGGAAGGAAGCAACTTTCCAAATAACGTTAGTCTTCTCTGGCTGGGATCACAGTGTGGACATCTCCCAGGATCTATTTTGGAGTGGGCTACCACCCCATCGGAAGACCGCAGGCTCTGGAGTCAGATCATGCAAGATGAAATCCCAGCTTTGCCACATCTTATCTGTGTCCTTGGGCAATTTGTTTAACGTATCAGTTTCCTAAATTCTAAGATGGTAATAATTATACCTGCCTTATTGAATTTAAATGAGAAAATACATTAGCTATTATTATTATTTTTCTTCTTTATTATTTTGAAAGAATATTTTCACTACTTAATATTCTTGGATGCCTGAGTTTCTTTACTGAATTAAATGTTTCTAAGGGCCTATATCTCCTTTGGATTGTATTACCGCAAGCTTTGCTTATAATTTCTCAGGTGGATAATTTTTTCTTGCCATAAAGACCTGAAAAATAACTGGATTATTTGACCGTAGATCTCTTTCTATAAGAAGGGCAAATGGATCAAAATCATATAATCATATATTACTACCTTCATTGGGACCTCTCATACCTTCGTGGTTCAGATTTGTAGCAGGGATTCAGTCTGACACTCCCATTAGGTAGATGAATGTCTGGAATAGAATGTGAACAAAACCATAGCTGAGGTCTGACAAGGTTTTTTGATTATCCAAAATCCTTCTCAGTGATTCATAGTCCTAGGAATCCTTCACGAAACTTAAACATTCAATTTAAACACCAGTTATTTAGTCATTCAACCATCATTTGTTGGCAAACATAGTGGTAGAGAAGGGGAAGTATCATCAGAGGCACATTCTGAAGGTCAAAAAATCCAAGTAGGAGAGGCTCTATTTTTGCAGAGGATGTATGGAGCATCTATGTGGTTAGGCTGCTTTCCTTCCCTCCACCCAACTGGCTCACTCAGAGACTCAACTCTGCAATTGTCCTCGTTATAAAGAGCAGGGGAGGCTGTTTTCAAACTTAACATTGAGAAGGTCGCCCCCTGCCCTTTCCTGAATACTCAGGGAAAAGGAAGAATTCATTCCATCACACCTTCTTGATTCCCAGGAGACAATCATTTTTCTCATCTCTATTCCTGTTCTGTGTCCCTGTCGCTATGTCACTCAACATCTTTTTGCCTCAGATTCTTCATTTGCAAAATGGAGAGGACGATGTCTATATCTGCCTATTCACAGAGATACCCTTGTGATTAATAGGGGTGTCAGGACAATAGTGAATGGAGGACTTTGGAGAAAGATTCTACAAAAGAAATTTGTACACCATTTATATTAATGGCATAAAGCAGAGTTGCCAGAAAGTCTTGGACTAAGATTTGTTTTGTATCTAGCTGTTGGGTCAGTACTATTTGTAGAGTAGTCTGGTTTATCTTTCTCTAACTGTGAAAAATTTTGTGGTTACTATAGGATGTGGACAACAACATACTCCTTTTCTGAAAGGTGTACTATTACCTTGGCAGCATAGAACAGAATGATTAGACCTCTTTAATCCTGGAGGGATGGTCTTTGTATCAATTACGTTTCAAGCCTTGTATGTGAAGAACTGTATTCTCAGTCACTAAAGTCTAGTTTAATGGCTTTAACACCCTCCAGAAAGTTAGTGAAAAGCATGCCAGGTGCTGTAGATGAAATAGCATAAAGGCATTGATGATGTCTGCCTTCTTTTCTCTTTTGGGAGGGAAATCTCCCTTCTAAATTCTTAAAATAGCAGCTGGCTTTCATTAAATCTGTTCAGAGTGAAGGGTCAGAGGATCTTGAGTGACCCCTTTCTTTGGGAATGGAGCACATTTTAATAGGCTTTTTCCTGTCCTTGGCCTCTAAAAGATTTAGCCTCTGGCAGGCATCCTGAATTGCTGGGGTTTGTAAAGGAAAGGATTGATTACAGGCTTCCTTCTAATTCTTTCTCCTTCTTTAATTTTTTTTTTTTTTTTCATTCTATACAAAAGATAGGAAAGATATTCTGAGTCTCCTCTTGAGATATGGGTAGCCTCACAGGCAGACATTTACCATTGAGCTTTTATTAACCTGCCCTGGCTTTAACAAAGTTTCTTCTTTTGTGCTTCTCAAATACAGCCAAGGCTAACGAGCTGTTATTTGCCAAGCTTGTTCTTCAGCACTATAAGCAGTAGAAAGAAAACAAGAGTTTGCTGTTGCTGTTGTTGTTTTGGGGTTTTGGATTTGTCAGTTGAACTGCATCTATAGCTTCTGTCTGACAGGGCACATTTAGTATATGCCTTAACACATGCTGTTTCCTCTGACAGAAACATCCGCCCTGACTTACCGCCTTATGCTCTTCTCCTCTGTGCCCCTCCACCAAAATGCTTTCTCCTGGCTGACTCCTATTTTCCCTAATGGTTCCTCCAGGAAGCCCTCCTTCATGTTCCCACAGCACATCATGCCCTTGCTTATTTCAGGATAGCATGTCTCACTCCTCACTCTATTAAAATTACCTATATACTTGAGTGTATTCCCTACTACACACTAAGCTTAATCAGGACAGGGGCTGTGGATTTTTCACTATTTTATTCCCAATGCTTAGCACGGTGACTGGGCCCTAATAAAAATTCAATTAATATTTGTCAAATGCATGAATGAATTAA